>CABHPQ010166040.1:26123-50406 GCA_902168405.1 Peromyscus aztecus
GTGTGTGTGTGTGTGTGTGTGTGTGTGTGTGTGTGTGTGTGTGTGTGAGCGCGCATGCATGTGTGTGTGTGGAGACACGTCTGTCACAATACACACATGCAGATAAGAAGACAATTTTGAGAAGTCATTTCTTACCTTCCACCTCATTGTTTCTGATGCTGTGTGTGCAATGAACTCCAGTCTAGTTGGTCCACCAATTTCTGGCCACTTGCCTTGTCCATACCCTCCTATCTTCCCATAGTGGTGATAGAATTATAGATGTCTGCCATTACAGCTGGATTTTGATATGGCTTCAGGGATTGAATTCAGGTCATCAACTTCAGGCAGCAAGCCCCTTTTTACTTTTCTAAGTCAGAACTCACTTTGTAACCTTAGCTGGCCAGGATGGAACTCACTGTGCAGATCAGGTTGGCCTTGAACTTCTAAGATCCACCTGCTTCTGCCCCCTGAGTTCTATAATTAAGGGTATGCATGACCACCCCTGGTTTGGCTGATTTTACTTACTGAGCCATGTCCTCAGCAGATAGCAAGCACTCTTCATTACTGATCCTTCTCTGCAGTCCCCAATACATTATAGATGGTTTCATTTCAAGAAATTACTGACCACCAAACCATGGTCTACTCATCTGAGTAGGGATGCAGTGCCAAGTCTCATGACATGGTTCCTGGCTTTCCCAGAGACATCTTCTAAACAACTGGGTGATGACTTGTGAGATGTCTTTGTATTGAGGATATTTATGTAGGCAATGTGTAGATGATGGCGCATGTGCAAATTCAGCTCAACCTTTGGTCATTTTAGGAGGGTATGTGTTAAGGAGATGCCTTGAGAGAACTGGTGCCATCTAAATCCTTTTAAGACACCACAAATGGAGTGTAACAGTCATTTTACTTAAACATATATGTAAGTAATCAATGGAAATCTTTTGAGGCAGTGGATTGACCAAAATGAAAAGCCTGGGAATGCTGTTAGCTGAATATACCAGGGAGGCATTTGATGCCATGTTATACTAAGTGTCTGCAACTGACCCCATTGCTTTCATGGTCAACATTTAGGAGCCCATGGCAAGCACATGTGTTCATTTTTGTGGGTAAATACTCATAAATTACAGGTTTAGCCCTTAAACTTAAGGAAGTAGTCTCATGCAGCTTGAGACAGTGTCCAAGGCAGGGTAGAATGTGACTAGATCCTTCTGAAAGCTCAGCCCCTCACAGACCTTCACACGCTAAGTCTTACCCCTTTTTCCCTCTCCTTTGTATCTTTCTCGATATTTTCTCTCACTCTTCTCTGTTCCCTTAGTTCTCTAGGTGGGTCGGCATTGATCCAAAATAGGGGATGCTGACCGTAGTCAGAACCACACAGGCTATTTTTTTTATTGGTTTTTTTTTTTTAATGGGTCAGTGACCATGAGCTGTTGGCTGTTGTCTTATTCACGTCTCCAATCAACAGTGAGACGGTCAGTTATCCCTTCTCCTTCGGCGAGGAAACTGGGCTGCACAGGGTCTCAGAATTGGTAAATGGTGGGATTTAAAAATGGATTCATGAACACCAAGAAAGAACCTATGTGGGGCTGCTTCATAAGAGAAGAGGCACGGCCTCTCAGTTGTCTTTTTACAGTCCCCAGGGAAGTCCCCAGTGTAGAAAGCACCTAGTGACTTATGGATGAATACAACTCTTCACCAGGGGTTTGGCGCAATTTAATTTTCTCCTTCTTTCTCTTTGCTGGCCATTAGTTTTACCGAAAACTTGTGTACTTTTATGATCTTCTTTTTATTTGGCACCATCTTTCTGAGCTTCACTGGGCTATCATCACCTCCTATTGGGACGACTACAGTAGCTAATATTGCCTGTCTTCTCATTGGTTCTCCACATAGCAGCCAGCTAGACTGTTCATAAAGTCCCACTGTGAGCTCATCAGTCCCCTGTTGACAAGCCCTTTGTGGTTTCTTTCTCACCGAGGAACAAAATCAGTGCCTTCTCACTGGCTTGACAGATCTGGCCTGGTCTGGCCATGACTTCAGTCTCTATACACACCATTCTTGTCCCTCATTCCGGGCTCAGCAACGGCTCCTGCAACCTCTCCCGGTCACGGCTTTTACGTGTGTTGTCACACCTACATGGAAGACTCTTTTACTTTCCCCCTAACTCCAGTCTCAGAGATTCTTGCTTAAGGAAGGCCCATCTGGCCTCATTTAGCTCTTTTCATCTCCTTGTAACAATTTTCCTATGTGTAATCATGGACTAATATGATTATTTACTATGTGTTTCCCACTGGACTATAAAGCCATAAGAATTTGCACAGTACTTGAACTATTGTGGGTATTCAGTCAGTATGTATCAGACAGAAGCCTGGACGAAAGAATAAATGAACAGAGAGCACACAGACTTTGTTTGGCTGAATATCTCCTATTATTGGAGGGGCATTTTCAAGATGTAATTCGTCCCATTGTGGAATGGTGATGTATAGAAGCAGCGTGCTTTCCTATTCGTTACGTTTGGAGATAATCTCTGAGACACAGAGAGGTGAAGTCACTTGCCCAGGGGACACAGCCAGTCAGTGTCAGATGTCTTTGTTGTGACCTTTGAATTGTGTACAGGGAGAAACTCCGTCTTTCATAGCTCTGTAAGACGGCTCTGGTGTGCTGAGTCTGTAGCATAAATATTTGATAACATTGATGTTGTCATGTCTGCATTTTAAAGTGTTTTCTCTTTGAGAACATGTACTGCTATTTTTTCCCTTCTTGTATACCAATGTGTTCGGAATTGATTGGTTGACAGTCTAAAATACACAGATGTGTGGTCTCAAGATTTTTGTGTCCAGAAAGAGGGGGCCACCAGTAGAAGCAGCAGATGCTCTCCCTCTACTGGGCTATGGCCAGCACAGCCCTCCTTCTTCTCTTGGGGTAGATGTAAGGGTAGAGAAAACTGTGCATCAGTAGCTTGTCAGCTGTAAGGTACACTCAGTGTCCAGCACCCTAAACTGCTTGTATAGTTGTAAAGTTGACAGAGATGTGTGCTAGGCTGTGATGTATATCCTAACTGAAAATAGTAGGAACTATCCTGTAGTCTTCTTTCTGTGAGTCTGTTAAGTGTTAAAAATCCACCAGTATGTGACTTCCTTTTCCTTTCAAATTCTCTCATGACATGTGTCCCCTGCAAGCTTGCATCCCCTGCAAGCCTGAACTGGTGCCCAAGCTGGGGAAGGTCCAGTCAGCATTGCTAGAGCTTGCCTGGCTGCCGTGTACATTTCTGGCCTGGCCTGGCTTGAGGAGTGTCGTCCCCCCCCCTCCCTGTGCAGAGCGAGGAGTGTTTCGCCCCTCAGGTGCCATAGGTACTGGATTAAGCAGGTCTGCTATTGCAGACAGACAGCAGGCTCCATTCTAGCGTGGAGCTGTGTTTGGATTGGAGTTTCCAGGGCCTTATCAGGAGCCACCCCTAGTGACACAGCCAGTGCCAGAAGTAACTTTGACTTTCACTCCTCGCCAAGGGCTTGCAGAACACCTTAAAGGAAAAAAGATGGAAGCGCTCAGAGTTCAGATGCTCATGCCCTGCTCCTTTGAAAGCTTGTATCTGTAAGTGAAGTTTTTTTCTGGAGATAATTCTGGGACCACTTACCAGAAGCCTTTCATTCTCTGGCTGAGGGGACAGATGGAGAAAGGAAACCTTGGGAATTAGAAATAGGGGGCTGGTACTTTGCAACTGTGGCTCTGATCAGCTGCAGCCATAGCCTCTTGTGACTGGATGTGACCAAGGGCAACGGTTCATTTGGGGAGGGGGCATCGAAATGTGAGCCCTCTCATTTGAAATTGAATTTTGATCTTAAAGTAATGATGACAGGGAAAAAAAAATCCCGACTGTTGAAAAGATGGGTTAAGGCAGAACAGAGCTTGGTCCATGATTGTAAAATAGATCACAACCCAGTTTTGTTATGAATAAAAAGGCATTTTCTGTAGGAAGAAACATTTTAGTGTCATATTTTCCCAAACTGCCCCATTGTAAACACTTTAGAGATCTCTCTTTCCCTCCCTCCCTCCCCGTGGTGTGGTGTGTGTGTGTGTGTGTGTGTGTGTGTGTGTGTGTGTGTGTGTGTGTGTTTGTGTGTGTATGTGAATTCTCTGACCATGGAATAGTAGCAGTTGTATTGTAAAATTTTCTGATTTGTATTTTTGTGGATTTTTTTCTTTATGGATTCAGATTTATGGCATTTGGATATCAGCATAATCTCCTTGTTGTAGAAATGTCGAACAAGGTGAAGTAGCAGTTTGAAGGGAGCACCAAATGGAGGCAGACTAAGTAGCTAAGACCCTCCCCTCGGGCATCTACTTTCACTATCACTCCCTAAGATTAGGGAACAGTACTGAAAGCTGGGTCTCCAAGCGAACAGGCTTTCAAGCAGATTAACTTATGCAAAAGCCACTTCTGGAGCTTAATAATTATTTACTGAGTGTTCCTGGGTCAGGAGAGGGGTTCTGATTAAAGCAGAGAAGCGTTTTATTCCGCAGCCGGTGAAGGTGTGCTTGAAGACAGCAAGAAGAATGGAAAAATACTAGGTGTAGCAGAACTATTTTTAGAATTTGATTCTTAAAAATGAAATTCCCATAAATTGAAGTGTGGGCTAAGAGTCCGTCATTTGCAGTTGATGGGTCTTTAAGAGGTCCTGTAAAAGGTAATTTTGAAAATGGCTTCTATTTCTGCTGAAGTTTGCTTTTATATATACCTTGTACATTTTCATCCTGTGTGTCATTAAAACAGCTAATTACTCATCCTGCTAAAATGATAGAGCATTTTATGAACAAAGTACATATAATTATGCATCTGAAATGCCATTATGCTGAAATTTTTAAAAATAAATCTCTGCCTTATAAATCAGATAATAGTTGGGAAGACAGTGCCTGTTCTTCATGAATTATACCCTGCAAGAATGTACCCACAACCTGCAAATGTTTTTAGTTCTGATTTTAGGCAAGCTGAGGGTTGAAACCAGATCAAACTTGCTTTGCAGATGCAGCATAAGGATAGACCTAAATCTGTTGCCAAATTAATCCTTAATTTGGATTTTTTTTCTCTAGTTAACTATAATATTTGACATAGGAGTATGTGTCCCTCTAAACGCTCTGAATGAATTTTCTAGCAAATGTCTTTGACAAAACTTGTGTACTGAACTGTTTTCCATTAACTTTTTGCCTGCCTGGGAATGAATTGTGTTTTTCCCTCTATGAAAGCCAGTGAGCACCATAGCAGAAAGGAGCATTCCAGAGACTTGCCCGTCCTGAGAGGTTTCACTACTTTGAGGCTATATGATTTCCTGGGGTTAAAGTACAGTGTTGGTCTGGGAGAAGACTCAATGGGTAAAACTTGCCCACAGGGATGAGGACTTGTGATCAGACCCTCCCACCCACGTGAAGCCACACTTGATAGCATGTTTCTGTAATCTCAGAGTTGCTATGGTGACTTGGGAAGTGGAGATGGGAGAATCCCTGGAAGCTTATGGGTCAGCTAGGCTGGTATGTGCAAGAGTGCCCTGTCTCAAAGAAGATGGAAGGTAAGGACTGACTCCAACCTCCACACTCATAGCATGGCACTTGTGTGCCTATATTCCGACACATGAACATGTCCAAATGCATGACATACACATACATTACACATGCACACTCACCACAGGTGTGCACACACACATGCTATGAAATAATTTGTTGTGACTTTTACAAGCTGTCTAGATTGTCTGTGGGCCCTGTTCATTGGTATTTAACTGTCTTGATGCATTTTTACAGTCCCTTCATGTAGACCATCCTTGTTCCAACGCCGTTTTGCAAATGAGACATCTAAGCTCCGAGCAGGTACACACCCTGCCGAAGTCCCACAGCTGGCATGTGACGGAGCTAGCCCTGGACTCCAGGCGTGCTGGTTCTCTTGTTTGTCTTATTTGGTATATTTTCACCTGAGATGACAAGAAAACTGGACCTTCTTCCTCTGCTTCTGTGCTGAGTTTCTCACGTCTCCTTTCTCTCAGTCATTGATAAACTAACAGTGATGCGTTTTTGTACGATTGCGGCTACTCTGGATACTGTGTGATTTTTTTTTTTTTTTTTTTGTCAGACATTTCGCCAAGTCTAACTCACAGTTGACTTCGTGCACCTGTTGGAGGGAGGAGGAAGTCTCTGAGTAGATTCATTGATGGGAAGGACTATCTCGATCTTGAAATGTAGAGAAATTTCTCTGTGAATGAAAGAAATAGAGAACATCCCTATGACTTAAAGTTCCTGGCCACTGGATGACAGAAACATATCCATTCTTTAGCCAAAGGTCCCCTAAAACCAAGGTTCTAGTATCATTGATTCCATGAGGTGGAGTGTTTGTTAGAAGAGTGATACCATATTTACTCATTGAACAAACATTTATCTTCTCTGTGTGCTGGGAAGTGTAGAGTATGAATAAAACATGTGAATGTCTCTGCTGTCAGTGGAACCAACCCCCCCAGTTTTAAAGGGTCAAGAACAGCTTGACTTTTAAATCCCTGTCTTCCTCATGGTCCGAAATGGCTCCCAGAATTCCAGCCAGTGCAGCCACGTTACAGGAGACATGATGGCAGAGGGTTCAAGACTGAATGTCTATTCAGTTCCTGGAAGAACCACCTGACATTCTTCTTTAAGAATCATTGGCCGGATTTAGGCATGTAGCCATTGTAAGTCCCTGGGAACCTGGAAATATGGGTAGCAGTGTGGCTAGCCAGTGCCGGGAGAAGAGGGGAAGACAGGTTAAACATCCTCAGCCTGAAAACCTACAGTACTCTGAAATCCAAAGCTTTCGAGCACTATTATGTCATAAGGGAAAATCCACATTTGACCTCTTGTGACAAACTGACATTAAAAAAAAAAAATGGACTTAGCTACAACTCCTATATAAAATGACCTCCAGTCTGCATGTGTAAGGAGTACATGAACATAAGTGGATTTCATGTGCAGATCTGGTTCTGCCCTTAAGGTTTCTCATTATGTGTGTGTAAATGTTCCAGAATTGGAAGACATCTATGCTGCCTTCCAATACCTCAGATAAGGGATGAACAACCAGTTCATTGTGTGAATTGTTTTGGGCAGAATCCTGGTTTTCCTATTTGAGAGCTGCTGAGATTTCTTTTAAAAGTACAACAGACCATACTGTACTCACGTGTTCATGTGTTTACTTATAAAATATCTTATTGGCTAGATTCCATAGTGAGGGAGAATATGCAGGGTTTTTTTTTTCTGAGATTGTGTGACCACACACACACACACACACACACACACACACACACACACACACGCACACACACATACTCTCTCTCTCTCTAAGTCCATTGATTTTCCCGCAGACATTTTAACTTCAGATTACTTTAATGTTTAGTATTCTCTATTTGTTTTTCTAGTTCTAATTCTGTCGTGGAGTCTTTGATTTTGGTGGTGGACAAGAGCATAAAATGTATTCTACACTGAAATTATACAATTTAACGTGAAGCTCCATGACTTCTGTTCTGAATGTCCTTTCTAACTGGATACAAGTTCACTGAGTTATTATATAGACTTTGAATCTGGTTAATTTTTGGTATGTGGTGTTTTTATTTCTCAGTTGTGGGATTCTTAGCCATATCAAACTAAAACTAGAATAGAGATGGACTGACCTTTCTGAACTGTTGTTTAGGAGTAGTCCAGAGTTACAAAGAATTCAGGAGTACTTGATCCAGATTTTACATGCCGTCTTGACACAATACCCTCTTTTGAGCTCCCTTCCCCACAGCCCTTGCTACTTTTTTTTTTTTAACTTCACATTGCTGTTTTTGGGTCTCTTCTCTCATAGATGCACGAAAGTCTAGGTTCACTTGCTGCCAGATTTCTGGATATAAAGGAGAATTACCTTACTCCACAGTTCTTGCCAGAAATGGAACCCTCTGTAAATGTGGTACTGACCCCTTTCTGACCCTCTTGTCAAAGGACAGATAGGCTGATTGGTTAGGCCTACCATGAGCATCCATGAGCTGAAAGGAAGGGAGGCTGGCTTTGCAAGGTGAAATCAGTGGCACAGAATGCTGGATAGGCTTGCATAGTGGGTGGGCACAGTAAGCATTGATGGCCACCTGTGAAGTTGCCTCCCTACTGTGGTGGGTGCACCTATTCACAAATCTTTACACCATAATGCACACCTTCATCTGGGTTTCAACGTGCTGTTATGAACTTTGGGTCTTGGTAGATATATTCTAATCATGCAGTGATCATTAAATATTGTGATCCGAAGCATTTCAATATTCTTTAACCCGTGCCAGTGTTGTCTAGACAAGTGACTGAGCACACTGTGTGATTGGGGCAATTGTTGGCATACATATAGAAAAACTTCATGCCTTTAAAAAGTTATTGCCAGTAGCTGGGTGTGAGTGAAAATCCACATTGGACAGAGTGAGCAAGAATTGGAGAGCGTGATGGCTCCAATGTTAAGATTGCTCTTCCAGAAGACCTGAGTTCAGTTTTTATAATGCAAGTCGGGTGGCTCACAACCACTTGTGTCTAACACCTTTGAGCTCCACAGGTACCCACATGACCATGCAGGAGCATATACATGCATGTGTGTGCATTTGTGCACAAATACAGAGAAATACCTCACAAAAAAATTGGAATGTGTATTCTAGTGGGAGCTTCATTTGAAGAACAGAACACTTGAGTGTGATGTTTCACCGATGCTTTGTACCTTTATGGTGGTCTGCCTCAGAGGGGAGTTCCTGAAAAGGATCCAGGCATCAAGAGTGTGTCAATTTCTAGTGGTGTCTGTGCAAAATGGAGATAAAGTGTGGTTATAAAATGAGAAAATAGCAAAATTCACATGTTGGTTTATAATGTTTCTTTTTGTTTTTAATTTTTTAATTAAAGTTTTTTTCATATAATATTTTTGGTCATATTCTTTACCCTTCCTCAGATCCTCCCCCTTCCTATCCACACAACTTCATATTCTTTCTCTCTCTTAAAAAGAAATACCAAATCAAACCAGCCAAACAAAAAAGCACACACACGTAAGTAGCTAGAGTTTTCCTGCCTGGCCCACGGTCAGGATAAATCTCTTTCACCTGCCAGTCCCACAGCCGCTCAGACCCAACCAAGTAAACACAGAGACTTATATTGCTTACAAACTGTATGGCCATGGCACGCTTCTTGCTAACTGTTCTTATATCTTATATTAATCCATTTCCATAAATCTATACCTTGCCACATGGCTCGTGGCTTACCGGCATCTTCACCTGCTGCTTGTCCTGGCGGTGGCTGGCAGAGACTCCCTCCGCCTTCCTGTTCTTTTTATTCTCTCTGTTAGTCCCGCCTATACTTCCTGCCTAGCCACTGACCAATCAGTGTTTTATTAGCAACACATTTGCCATACAGAACATCCCACAGCACACGTACACACACACACACACACACACACACACACACACACACACAAATAAAAAACGTGGAGTCTATTTTGTATTAGCCATCCACTTCTGGGCATGAAGCCTTCTCTGGAGTGTGGTTGACATACCCAGTATCACTCAACTGAAAAAAACTATCCTGGCAACTACCAATTGCAAATAGTTTCTTGATTAGCGGTGGAACTTGTGCCTACATCCCCTTCTCCATGCTGGGATTTTTGTCTGGTTTGAACTTATGTGCATATCAGTCTCTGTGAGTTCATATGTGCCATCAGCCCTGTTGTGTCTGGAAAATATTATTTTCTTGGAGTTGTCTACCACTTCTGGTGCTTAAAATCTTCCTGTCTCCTCTTCCGAATAGATCTTTTAGCCTAGAAGGGAGGGATGTGATAAAGACATCTCATTTAAGCCAAGTGCTCCAAAGTCTCCCACTCTCTGTAAAGTACCATCTACTGCAAGAACAAACTTCTCTTGGGGAGGTTGAATGATGCACTGATTTATGGATATAGTAGCATGTCATTAGGAATCATTTTATTGCTATTTTTTTTAGCAGAATAAAAATAATAGGTTTTCCCCTAGGTCCGTGACCTAGTCTCAGGTTCTTGGTCACTTTAGTAGTGTCATGTAGGAGTTTCAGCTCATGGAGTGGGCCTTAAATCCTATCAAAAAGTGGTTGGTTACTCCCATAACATTGTGCCATTATTGTACCAGTGGGTCTACCTTGCAGGCAGATATCTACTGTAGCTGGGTAAGACTGATGATTATTTTTCTTCTCAGGTAGCACGTATAACACTTTCCAGCACTATACATCCTACTCCACAAGGGTGAAGCTTGTAGTTGAGCACCAATTCAACTTCTCCATATTTGATGACATAAGAATATGATGTCCTTGTCAATAAAATCTTACTTTGGCTAATGACTCAAAAAGGTGTAACCTAGTCCTGGCACTGTTAAGAAAAATGGAATTATGAAAATCACACTAATGGATGGAGCTAGAAACAATCATTCTTAGTGAGGTTACCCAGCCCCCAAAAGACAAATATTGCATGTTTTCTCTTATTTGTAGAAGTCAGCTTTTAAGCTTTAGATTAAGTGCATATTGTTCAGAACATCCACAGAGACTGGGTAGATACAAAGTACCAAGGTGAAAGAGATGATCTTCCAAATAAGGGGAAATAGAATATAGTGTTATAAAGGGATAAAGAGTAAATTAGAATAGGATAATTAAGTGGGAAGGGGATGGGAGGGCAAAATAGAGGTTTACAGTGTCTCGTTAACAAGAGATTGGCAGTCCCATTTGAAGGCTGTAGAAGTGAGAAACACTTGTGAACAGTAAAAACTCCAGCTTCAGCAGTCTGGCGTTGAAGTGCCTGGAAGAGCATCACCCCTGTGTTAATTGCAAAGGTCTCCAAAGATGGTATTTATCCCTCCTCATCAGTTTATTTAACGTAAATCTTGTCAGCACAGCCCTACTTCCCCACTTCATCAATTACACCATTATGCCACTGTAGTAATGTGCTGAATATGCTAAGTTATACAAATAGAAATAAAAATGACAAGCTCAAATGCATATACTGGAATGTTCTAGCTGAATTAAGGGTTTCTTTGACTTTTGATCTAATTTATTATTGAGCTTACTTATGTCTGGTATCTGCTGATCCAGCTTAGAGAATATAGACAGTGTCTCTACTTTCTACCTACTAATTAGGCTCTTATATTGGTTAAGTAAAATGTCAAGTTTGAATTCCATATAGCTTGTGTGTCTTAATTTTTAAAGTTTTCTTCCTTTTGTACAAATGAAAAGCACAAATCTCCAGAGTCAGGGGACCACCCAAGTTTTTACTCCACAATGTCCCAATAGCACCAGGCCATCAGAAAAGTTTCAATTATTGATGGAAAATTTTTAAAAAGGGAGAAGAAATATCTCAGTGTTTGACACCAAATGGTGATCACTGGCACCTTCCATCTTGATAGGTTTTATTCCTAATTATTGTCAGCATTGTAGCAAGTATGATAGAATTTCATTTTGATATTTCCTTGCTCTTTGTATATTGAAAACGTCACCCTGAGTCATGTGCAAGGAATGGAAAGGTTGAGCTCCTGGAAGAACTGGCCCCTCACAAATGTCAGACACCAAGGCTGTCACTTCAAGAATGCCCGTGTGCCAACTTTAATTTGTTGTCTGCAGGCACTTTGAAAAGCTGAAGAATGTTTCTTAACGGCCCAAGTCCCTGGCTGAGGGCAGCATCTGTGGCTGCTCCTATGAGATCCTTTGGCTTAGGGTAAAGTGTTCTGTAAGCATGAGGCGTCATTGGGAGTTTCTGGGTAGATGATTCTGTTTGGTCTCAGTTTGCCTGGCCTTCTCCTTCCGTCCTGTCACTTGAGAACTCTGCTCTCAGAGACTTGGCAGGTCCTGTTTGGCTCCCTGTACGGTGGCAGTAGGATGGGACTTTTCTGGGACACTGAAGAAAGTGTTCTTGACTGAGTCATGTCCCTGAGCTTTTGTTAAACACATCTGTGATCTTGGGTGTTTTACTACTACTTTCCGAACACAGCTAAGATCAGAATGGACTAGAGACCTTTTATTGATTAGTTGATTCCTAGGCCTTACTAAACCTGTCAGCATTCCCAGGAATAGGATCGCACATTTTCACTTTAGACAGAGTTCTTGCAACCAAGCTTTTGCATCCAGAAACCCAGGTAGTTTATCCTCTCTGTGACGTCATTACCTACACATGGAGTCAATACTATTGGGTCTTCTGTGTCTCCATCGTGTATCTTAACCCCAGCCATATGCTTTCCTGATAAAAACCTTGCATCCCACTGCAAGTAGAGACTAGGCTCTGAGCTCTGTCTATTGAATGACGAGAGCAAAGGGGTGTGTGTGTGTGTGTGTGTGTGTGTGTGTGTGTGTGTGTGTATCAGAGAAAAATGCTCTTATTCTTACCTTATGGCTCACAAGAGAGTGCAGGTTAAATTGCCTTCTCTCTCTGTCTTGTCAAGCTGTGTTCTCAGAATTTTACAGGGATAGCCTAAAGGTTGTAAGGCTTATCTCCTTTAGTCTAGACTTGTAGCAAGGCTTAATAAAATTTGTCTCATTACGTCAAAATGAAATGGCAAGTTCATGACTTAGTTCTACATTTTACCACAAATTTCCCAGTCATTGTGCCAAGACATATGTATATAGTACATTTGTTATGTGTTTCAGTCTTTACTACAGTGCAAGGGGGAAAATGTATTAAAATGCTTCAAAAATCAGGAGAACCGAGGAGGAAAATGCTGGAGTCATTTGACCATTTCCTGGGGTGACTATGAAAGGAGTTTATTCTGTTGGAGAAATTCTTGCTGTTGTTTTTGTTTATTTATTTGAGATAGGGGTCCCTCTATATCTCCTTGACTAGGCTGGAACTCACCATGTAGACCAGGCTGACCTTGCACTCATAGAGATCCACCTGCCTCTGCTTCCCAAGTGCTGGGATTAAAGGTGTGCATTAGAAATTTGTAGAAACACTGGCAAGTTCCATGGTTCCCTCAGCCTTTCTGGGTTTCAACTGACTGGATTTCCAGGATTGCTATCTCTAGATCAGAGATGGATTTAAATGATCTCACAATGAAGTCCTAGCATCACTGTTAGAGGTAAGGGATTGGCACATGATGCTGGCCAGATGTTGGGGATCTCATGGAATTTCTGATATCTTTAAGTGTTTGGTAAAGCTAGTGGAATAAAATATTTGGACTTAGGAATATGACAGGTAAGACAGAACCCTGTCCAATATCCCTTTACCATCATAGAGAAGGAGGCTTTGAAAGTTAAAAATGTAAATTTGTCAGGAGGGGTGGTAACTGAGGCCACATGAAGGGTTTACATCTTGCCCGTGTGCTGCATTCCAGCTGTCTTGTTGAGCACTTTATCTAACATTCACTCACTTAGTGTGTAGAGGTAGGTTTGGGGGACACTCAGAGAGGTTGAATGGCCCATTAAAGCTCACATTCCTCAGCAATGACTGAGGCAGAACTTGAGTCCACTTTGCGGCCTCCTGCTTGACTAGCATGGAACAAGTCTCATGCTCGCAATTTGTTTGGCTAGGGAGCCAGGGAGTTGTCAGCAAAGGCGCTTGCAGCCATGCCTATGGATTTTTCTTTCTGAGAGAGAGATGTACACTTTCCCATGCAGAACTAGAGCAGAATCCAGCAGTCTAGATTGTTGACTTCCCATGAAAGCATCTGGGAAGAAATAGTGTGCTCAGGGCCACACTGTGGGGTTAGAAGCCAGGTGTCCATCGCACCTGGCAGTAACTATTTGTTGAACCAAATGAACTTCATATAATCAGGTTAGAAGGAATCATACTCATGGAATTAGGATAATCTAGCTAGAGCTGAGGTTTGTGGGCTCAAGGATGAGCCCAGTTAGCTATTAAAATTAAATACATTCAGACATCTCTGCATGTACGTCATTAGTGGCTTTGTCAGGAAGTCCTCATTTTTAAAGTAGCCATTCTAGCCACTTGGAATATTCCTTCCCTAAGCTTCCATTCCTTACCTGGACTTCCATTCCTTACCAACCCTTTCATAAAGGCACAAACTGTGCTCCCTTGTTCTGTGAATGGGGTAAAATCTAGTTGTGTCTGTCTTTGTCTACAAGGTGATAATTGTAGGGTCAGTTGTTTCCAAGAGAAGTGGACACTCAAAAGATGATGAGCCCAGCTGCGAATCTGCTAGTCATGTCTCACAAGGTGGAAATACCCTACAGGGTATGTGTACATAGTTAAGTAATCCCAGTGTCTCCATTGTCCTACCCCCTTAGAAGCCTTGTTAAAATGTCAATTTAGCTGAGTTTTATTCGAGTTCTGTAAATATAAACTATGTTTACTATCATTTCTTTCATATGGTTCCTGTGTTTGTACCGTTTTACTGTCCAAGTCTGTATTGTTTCTTTCCTGATGGACTATTATAGAAGATACTTTAAATGGCGTTGTTATTGTGGTTTAAGTATGAAGCCTTAGTGTGGGCTTGCTCACTAATAATTTTCATTTGTCTCTGGGATGCTTTACTGTTAATTGAAAGGATTTTCCCCCTGGTGTTGCACCAGTGACTCCTCTGTGCAGTTAATTAGCACGATTAGGCCCCAGCTCCTTTTGCTCTTGCACAAAGGTTTGCTCTTGTTTTTTTATCAAAAGGATCATTCTCTCTGAGACTGCCGGTACCTGACAGGCTTTGAATAGTCAGACCTCTTATTTGTTTTTAAATAGCCACCTCCCATCTTTTCTTGGCTTAGGAAAGTACATTTGAGCTTTGAAGACTCACTCCAAAGTGGGAAATAACATTTTCTTCGGATGCTCTTTTTGGCAGATCCTGTGTGAGTGAAAAGATGATTTTAGATTAACAGAGCAATGAATTAATTGATTGTGTGGAGGAGTGTACAATGTTAATAAGTGAAGTATAGATGCTGCTCGCTCAGTGTTCTCTGCGTGTCTATAGGAAACGCTGGGGAAAAAGGCACAAGGAAGATGTTTTATGTTTGGGGGCTGTTGAAGACACCCAGGAGAGCTGTGAGCCTGGATTAGGACACTGTGATCCCTTCCTGCAGCTGAAGTATTGTCTGATAGATCAAGTCTCCTTTCTTCTAGCCTAGCGGTGAAGTTGATCACCTATCATCTGCCATTTTCTTTAGTGTCTAGTGTATAGATTCACTGAAAAAATACTTTGGCTTTATTGTAGCTTAAAGGAGAAAAGTTAAAAGAAAATTGTTTTTTTTCCTAAGTTGATCCCCTCTCAGGCAAGTGTGGTCACCCTGCACATTCCCTTCTAGGCACTCTGGGCTTACTCTGAATCAGTCTGCAAATGTATTTGGAATCCAAGTTTATGATTTATGCTTATTGTGTGCATATCTACTTTGCTGTTCAGTTTGCATTTTTTAAAGAAATAAGGTACTATGTTGCTGAATTCATGTCATAATTTAATTAACTGTGGTCTTATTTGAAGGAAAAATTAGGTGACTCAGGATATTTTGAAATCTTGCCTCTGTATATGTGAATTCTTCCATTTTTGAGTTCTTCCGACAATTACATGTCAAGGAACTTTCTGAAACAAAATGAATAATTTACTTTTAGCTTTTGGATGTAATTTTCTTAAAGGTTAATAATAATACATTATCACTATGCTTTTCTTGTCATGAATGTTTTTTAATTGGGTATTACCTAGAGTGATATTTTTCACCTGGATTTAAGAAATTATTCTATTATATAGTTTAATTCATTTGTTTTTATGGCACTTAGTAGATACATGACATTAAATTTTATGAATTATTATAATTTACTGAACCAATTTTCTGTATGGACAATAAATAAACTTCTGGGTGTTTGGGGGACGACATGAGAGTGTGACACAAATCTGTCCTGAGCACACCTGACACTTGTGCAGCCTTTCTGTCCTTAGGTTGTTCACAGAGATGGCCAGGGGCCTCAAGACTTTTGTCTACAGTAGGAAGGTAAACACAGTCCTGGGCTTTGCAGTCAAGAGGAAAGTTAAGTTCAGATGCTGCTCCTGAAGCGTGATGGATGCAAATGTTGATTTTTTTTTTCTCTTCCCAGAAGCCAGAATCTTGTATTACAAGCTTGCACAGAGATTTGAATAGTTATAATTAAGTTTGATTCCTATACTGGATGATAACACTGGCAAGCACAAACATTTATCGGGGCAATGCTCATTGTAGATGGGGATTATGGGCATTGCTTTATTTAAACCTCACAACACCAGTCCTTAGGAGTAAAGGCTTTTGATATGAGCGGGCAGTAGATATTTAAAGAGCATATCCCCACTTTTATAAATGGGTAAAAAGCTGTACACTGCTCTTCCAGGTATAGAAACCCAGGCAGAAAGAGGTTTATTTTTTGTTCTTATCACAGAGTTGGCAAGATAAGCAACCCAAAGTCTCACCTAGGGAAAATAGGAACTCTTTTAGTCTTCCCTGACTAGCATTTAAGCATGTTAGGTTAATAGTGAACAGAATGAGTCCTCGTCCATTAGAAGTAGACCTCATGGGGAAAGCTTAGAACACTGGTGCCTTGGACATGCCCAGATGAGTCACAAGGAAAGACACAAAGAAAACTAGGAGGAAAAGAGTTGGGTTGTCAGTCAGCTGCTCTTTTGCCTCCTTGCCCAAAACAGGGGTGGGGTGCAATGTCAACATCTGGCCCAGATGCGTCTTCATTAATGATTTATGTCGTCTCTTGTCTTCAAAGTCTTCCCATAACAGTGCCTTCTTCCTAGCAACCATATTAAACATCTTCAAGGAGTTTAGATAACATGTAGGAGTCGTTGGCTAGTTAGACTTAGCTATTTAAAACAGCGAATCAAGTAATTTGTTTTTAACTGTGGAGACTTGGGTGCCATTGAGATGGATGGCTTCTAGTTGCTGCATATGGTGGCATTATAGTCAGTGGTGATGAGTGGTGTGTGGCATAAAATGTCAAAAAGAAGTAAGTGATTTGATAAAAATACCTAGATGCAATCAGCCTGACTTATTTAATTCAATGCCTAATGACTAGAATCCTGTCACCTCTTGATTTTCAATTACATGGAGTACTGTGCCTTGATTATGTCTGTGCAGACTCACCTCTTAGTTCGGTGGCATTTAGGATACCCCGCGATGCAGGTGATGGGTCTCATCAGGATACTAAATGCTGTGTGCCTTCTGGTTTCCCCACAGCAGTTCTGCAGAGCATCCTGGGGCCTCCAAGCCTCCGTTAAGCTCCTCCAGTATGACATCACGCATCTTGCTACGCCAGCAACTCATGCGTGAGCAGATGCAGGAGCAGGAGCGCAGGGAACAGCAGCAGAAGCTGCAGGCAGCCCAGTTCATGCAACAGAGAGTGCCCGTGAGTCAGACACCAGCCATAAACGTCAGCGTGCCCACCACCCTTCCCTCTGCCACCCAGGTGCCAATGGAAGTCCTCAAGGTATGTGAATGTTTCCCTTGTGTTTGGACTGAGTCTGTCCCTTCTCCACACCCTATGTGTGTGTCATATTCCCTGGACTGTGTCTCTGCTTGTCTTGGTATTAGAGTCTTATTTATAAACATCATGTCCAGTGGTTCCTATGAGGCTTTGTCTTTTAAAAGAACGATTTGAAGTAACTGTAAATGTTATAGCAACCTGGGAATGGCAGAAATGGTCAATGTTTTTATGACCAATCCCAAATGGGATCTTGTTTTGCTATAATGAAGAGCATTTCTCTACCTTGCTTTCGGAAATGGTTTCAAGCGTAAGATTTATCTGAAAGAGGCCTCTTCTAGAAACTTGTGTGTATGTATGTTTTCATAAATGCTTTCCAGGGCTACACTTTAATATTGCTCTCCAGTTAGCAATTCCTGCTGGCCCTAGAAGCTAATTGTTTTAGAAAGTCTCTTCAGAAAGAAAACTGTGGTCAAGCGCTCTGTCTGTGCCTTAACAACCAGACTTCATAATCCTTTTACTCAAGTGAGCTGTCTGCTTTCTCTTTGATTTCTTGCTAGAGTGGAAACTGCAGGAGCTTGTTAACGTCCTTCCATCAGGGACACATAGCTTCCTAATTACTAGAGGAAGTTGTAGCCACTCTGAGCATAGACCTCCATCTCCCACATTGTCTCCCATGCCACATGGGGAGTTGCCTTGTTTCATAAACATTTCAATTCGTAAATATGACTGGTTCAGGAAAACCTAGAAGTAGGGAAACCTCCTTGCTTTTTATTTATTTATTTTTTTACCCATTCACCTAATTGATTCATTCTGAAGAGGCAAGTCTTCCTGGTCATTAAGCAATGTTGAACTCCTCAACCTGCACATTCATTGTTGGTCTTTTACTTATATCTTTGTGCTCAGAAAAAAAAAAAAGTCCCTCCATCTCCCACTATTTAAAGTTTCTTATTAAAGTCAACAGGAGTGATGTGCTATACACAGGCTCTGTCAATGATCTTTTCCACGAGAAAGGGATTCTTTAAAAACCAACTTTAAAGTAGCACGTATTTGTTTACAAAGACTTTAAAATTGAATGACACCATTGTGGAACTCTTTGGTAGAGAAGCCAGTTGAAATTTTGCTAAAGCAAAAATGATGCAACGGGTTTGGCATAAAATTTTAATTAAATATGAATGAAATTCTGAGTAATGCCACAATTATGCCTCTTTTATTCTTCTACCACCCCATCTTTTTACTTTAGAATAAACTATATGTGGAATCTCTCTGTTCGGCCTGAGTAGAACAGATAGTCCCCATTTAATTGTTGTTTCCTGTTTGCAAGAGTCATTATCATTTTGTTTATAATTTATTTAAGCAGTGTAACTTTTATAATAACAAGATGCAGAGGAGTGTATCAGTTTTATTCACTATAATCTTAAGTTTTTTAACTGAAAAGCAAGTTTTAGGGGCGGTGACATGGCTTTGAGCATAGTGGTTTACATCCGGTTTGAAGGTAATGCTTAATATTGTATTGAGGCATATTAAATTGAAATAGATTTTCCTACTAGAATGGTTATATGGGTGAGTAGAGAAATTACCACAAAATGAATGTGTGGAAACATCATTTCAGTGTTATCTAAAGTTTATATAATTTCTAAGTGTTTAAAATGTTATTTTCTAGCCTTGTTACAATTAACATCTAAATGAAATAATTTGAATAATTTATGTATTTTCCCTTATACTCTGTTTATCCTGGTAACACTGGATTGAACTGCAGTCTCTCCCAAGCTAAAGAATACCAGAAAAATGCCCCAAGTTAAAGCAAAAATAAATGATTAAAACTAAAAGACATGACCCGCCCAGAAGTGCCATTGGTTAAATGTATCTGTCGTGTTCAACAGTTATCACCTCTGTTTAACCTGAGAGGGTTTCTCCTTGGGCTGTATAGGAGAGTCAAGTGTGTCCCCTAAACGAGAAGGACTTGTTAGGCTAACCTTCTGTGGGAGCTGATAGCTGCCTAGACAAGCTTTGGTGCTTTTAAGTCAAAGACCAAACAAAAACAGAATTTCATGCATCTGAGGTAATATTGTAAGACATTCACACAGGAATGTTAAGGCAAGTTTCCTGTTGGTGATTCCTTGTAAAAATAGTTTCATAAGCTCAGTGTATGGAAATACTATGAAATGCTTCATAGAAATGCATACGATAGTACTCTCCTTTTTTCCTATTGTGACTTCTAAATCATCTAACACAGTTTCCTGAAGTAAACGATTATAGAGAAACAGTTGATTTGTTTGATCTTGGACAATTTTTTGTGAATATATATCTTCAAAACATTAATGCAAACATAGGCTAATTGCATGCATTCTTATGTGATGTATTACATTAAACACATTTTTTTTTTCTGATAGTACAGCCTCAGTAAAATATTAATTTCATTTTTAAAGCTCTAAGTGGCAGAGTCAGTGTATACCCTTCTCAGTGAAGGCAGACAGGTGCTGAGGTGGAGAGTGCCCAGTATGTCTGTCTCCCACCGTGATTGTTAGAACATGCTAGAAGAAAGGCCACAGTTTAATCTTCACGTGTACATGCACACACACAGTCCAGTCTCCAGTAACCCACTATCGGTGGATTGAACTACTCATTTTGACAAGGGAAATCAGCGTTTTCAGGTTAATCCCTTTCCTTGGCAGCATTTTACTCAAACTACGGAACTCTGTGAAGCATGTTTAAAAATTGTTGACATCTGAAAACTGAGGACTCCTTGGAATTTGTATTAGAGAGTGGAAATTCCCATAATTTCTTCCTCAGTACTTGGCCACGGCTCATGAGGTGTAGCCTCTGTATTCTATATTGGTTTCATTAATTTCTGCACTTATTCCTCATATTAATTTTCACATTGGATGACGTAGAGTGGTAGGTCTTATTGTAGGTATTTGTACATTAATGAGGTGTTGACTTGGTTTCTTAAGAACAAGCTAAACAATTGGGGAGGGTAACTCCAGCACGCTTCTTTACCATAAATAGTACCACTACGGGTGCATAATAGATTTTTCACAGTTGTGAACATACCTGGTATTTCAAATTGTGAATTAAAAGGAAATTTACTAAGAACTGTTTCTGGAGCACTTTCTTGGCTTGAACTTGATGTAAACAAAATCAGAGTCACCAGGGACGACCTTTAGTCATGGTGGGTCTCACAGCTACAGAAACATCACAGTCCTGACCGAGGACTTGGTGCTCACATACTCACTGAGCCTCTCCTGTCCTTGGCTCATCTCTCTATCTTTAACTGATTTTGGAGCAGCTGCTACTGCGATCTGAGACTGTCAAATTCTTCAGCTGAATTCCCCGTTATCTTCCCCATGGACCCTGGCAGTGCAGAGCATAATAGTAGTTTATCGTTTGTGTTCATTTCTCTGTTGGGAAACTTGTGGCTCCTGTCCCGCTCCCTCCCTGCTTTCTGTTAGTTTAAGAATCTAAAGGCTAGCTCTTCTTCCTGTTGTACATTATGTTTTCCCTTACCTGTTTTGGAGAAAGCGTTGATAGATGTAAAAGAGTTCATTTGATGCTTTATTGCCTTAGTATATTTCATTTAGTTTGAAGGAACTAATTTTTAATATTTTTCTGTTTTTCTAGATCATTTCAGGAAATGGGCAAATTGTTTACCAATTAGAAATAATGCTTGCTGTCCATCAAACACAGACATGCTTTTTGCAGGACCCTGCATGTTGTAAACTGTGTTAGCCTGGGCATTTGTGGGAGAGGAGGTGGTTAGCTTATCAACGCTTATCAACGCTCTAACCATTTAAGCAGAAACTCTAGTGAGTGCTGGCTGCAGACTCTAGTGCATGTTAGACTAGCGTAGTAGTAGCTACATCCCAAACTCGGTATTTAACTTTTGTTCCTGATTTATTTAGCTGGTATTGATGAAGCTGAATCTCATCACAGTGGATGTTCAAGGAAAGAAAGACGTGGCCTCTCTCAGGTCAACTTGCCCTGGTCCCTGAGTTGGGATCTGTAGCTGTCCCCAGAAGATATGACCTGTTGTTTCTGAGTTCTCCACTGATTCCATGTTCATATGTTTAAGCTGTCAGTCAGTGTGACATACATGGCCTGCACACCTTGATTTCAGAGAGTTTTATAAATATTGGTGCCCTGGTGACTTTTGCATAAAACTGTATGTCTTCAAGACAGTGTCATTATTTAGAGGGAGAAGGAGACTCAGTTTCCTTCTTCAAACAGTTCTTCCTCCCCTGAAGAGACACTTTATGTCCCTGGAGGGTCAGACTTGTTCATTGTCACCTCTAAAGGAATTTTCCTTATTTTTAAAACCCACTAAGTGATTTTTGGAGGTTGTAGACTGTGCGTGTTAGCTTGCAACAGATTTTCACTGCAGGAGGTGAAATCCACTGGGAAACGTCTAAGTTGCCTTGCTTCCTGGAGGACCTTTCTGCCATTTCCCTTGTTACAGCTCTACCAATGCCTTTCACAGGGGCACCACTTAAAGACGTGGTGGGCAGTGGTGGGCATGTAGACATGACCTTGTGTGTATCTCTCTGCACTGTCTCTACTTTTGAGACTACACAATCCCCCACTCTTCTCTGGGCCAAGTGGGGACTCTCACTGTGTCTCCCAAGCCAGTGGATGTCACTGGTGTGCGTTAAGTGCCAGCTTGCTTGGTACTACCTAGGAGTTATTCATGTCCCATATTGGAAACCCCTGTGAATGAAGAGTCACCGATGTCAGGGCTGGCCCAGGAAGGTATTCCACTGAGCTGTCCTGAGTGGTGCAATACAACTTAGCACAGGCCACAAAGGGCAAGATGTGCCGTGAGCACTTTGGTTCAAGTTCCCTTGGTCTCTGCCTCCACTGCTTTTGTGATGGATAAGTAGTGATACTGTGTTTGCTGGACAAGGCCCTCCCTACTTGCATTTGTGGCAACTATCCACAGCAAAATATCCAGCTTTACAAATTAATTTGCATTTTTCTGAAAATATGGAAACACATCAGCCCTAGTTACACTTTTACCTGGTAGTGTCAGAAAAAAAAGGGGGGGGGGGGAGGCACTCTCCTTTTATGACCTCAAGGCCAGTTTTTTGTTTTGTTTTATTTTATTTTTGTTTGTTTGTTTTTTTTATGTGACTTGGGGTTCTATTTGGCCAAAGGCTTCCATAGAATCTTAGATTTCTACTTGGCTTCTTAGATTGGGGCTGGCTGGGGGCAGCGGTGCATGGTGGATATGTGAACCTCACAGCAGCTTGTCTTAGAGTAGGAAGGTCTTTCGTTTGTCTCCACAAGCCACTTGGAGTTACTGGAGGCATCTTGTGGATTTATGTGAGAAGAGGTGCTAGCTTGCTGCTTTTCATTTTGTCGTTACAAAGAAAGACACAGTTTACTTCCATCTATCACAATTCCCCACTAGTTGGGGTAAGGGTGGTATGGTAAAGAAATTATTACGGGATGGGACTCAGGGTGAGGGCCAGCGCCAGGGTTTGGGGTGTGTTTAGTTTAATGGACTCTGCACTATGATAACTCTTTAATGTGACAAGGCCTGTATGTAGATGTACATACTCAACAAGGGTAATAGCTTCCTCCCAAGGGAAACTAAATCAATTTTTGGAGAGCAAGAATGTCCAGGGCTGGGAGATAGGTAACAATGCTTGCAGTGCAAGCATGTAGACCTGAGTTTAAATCCCCAGTACACAAATGCAAAGCTGGAGTGACTCTGTGTGACCATAACTCTTGGTGATGGGGGACAGAGACAGGAAGATCCCTGGACTTGCTGACTGTTAGCCTCTCTCCAGATTCAGTGAGAGACCCTGTCTCAAGAGAATAATGCTGTGTGATGGAGCAGTACACCCGACATCCTCTTCTGACCTCCATGCATACAAGAGGTATAACACATGACATCCACATATGCACATGCACATACACCACACACATATGCATCACATTTTTAACACCCCACACACACAGGCACATGCACACGCACACACACCTCATAGATACTACAGTTGTCTGTAGCCTTCCAAAGCTCCAGTGCACAGCTAGGAAAGCACTGTTAGTGTGTCTGTTAGATTTTTGGAAGGTACGGCAGAAGAGGCGGCAATCAGCAGACCACCTGAAAGGTCTCAGAGGCACACTACTGAGGGAAGGTTGAACAACGTTGCTCTTGAGGCTTCAGAGTCTTTCCTCTCTCCCCGTTCGGCTTCGAGAACATCTGTCAGGATTCCTATGTCTGTGACTTCTGCATTCTGGCTGGGCATAGTCCACCGTCATGCGCGTGTTTAGCACAGGGCCATGGTTCTGACTAATTCACTCCCATCCCTGTTCTGTGAGGCTGTTATTAGCGCCCCCATTTCACAGATGCCTGGATTGTCATGGAGGAGTTAGATGGGTCTGGGGAAGTCCTAAAAGTCTGAGATGTTGTCAGGCTAGCTTCCTGGCCCACTTGTAGTAGCTAGTATCTTTCTTGGAATGAACAACCCTAGGAGCTTCAGGAGAAGAAGATCTCCAACCCCTCGGATGATGTGCCAACATATATGAGCCGATAGCACATGTTCATCACAGAGCTTCTGGCTATGGCTTAAGACGCTGGTAGGAATTAATTTGATGACATAGCGGAAAGGCAGGGCAGCTTCACTGGCTCCTGGAACTGATCGTGGGCCCGTCTGGTGACAGGTTGAAAACGTGACGTATTTTAGTTCATTATTCTCTTAACAGCTTTGTGGATCTACAGGACGAGCGCAGGTGGGGACAGAGGCATATGGGGGTCACTGCTGGCCTGTGCTCATGCTGTTGAGCCCACCTCCTAAGCTCTCTACTAGACCCCCACTCCCAGCCCAAGGGTGTCTCAACTACCCCCGGGAGCAGTGCTGTATAGTGAAGGGGGAAGCCAGAGAGAAATGGCAGTGGAAGCTCTTG
>CABHPQ010166041.1:0-30794 GCA_902168405.1 Peromyscus aztecus
GCCCAGAGACTTGATGATGTTGACCTGAGTGGTATGTGTAAGCTCTGGCTTAAAGGAAAAGTCAAGTTGTCTTCCTTATTCCTTTAAGTGGAGTATCAGATCTTGAATTTTCAGGCTTTTGTTTCCTTGTAAAGAGAACTGATCTGCTGCAGGTAGGGGAAGAAGAGGAACACCCTGTCCTGGACCCACCACCCACTGGTCTGTCTTGAAGCTTGCAGGGGCTCCTTAGTCTTTCTGGTTTTAACACAGGCTTGCTCTTACAGGAGCACCAAGATGTATTTTCTCTTCCTCCTTTTTCACCCTTGTGAAGAATTCAATTGTAAATGCTGTTTTGTAGGAGAAAGTGCCAGAGCCAGCTTGTTGCCATGGAAACTATACCCTGCCCCCATAGCCTGTTATCTTTTTCCAGTTTGAGTAACTAGGAGATGGATGGTGACTTTTACATTTCATGTGCTTCCTACGGATCCAGCTGCATTTTTCTTTTATTCTTTAATTTTTTTTTAGATGTTTTTTGTGTATGTAAATGTTTCACCTATGTGTATGTATGTGTACCATGAGTGTGCCTGGTACCCATGGAAGTCAGAAGAGAGTTGGAACCACGGGCACTGTAATTATGAATGGTTGTGAACCACCATGTGGGTGCTGGGAATCAAACCTGGGTTCTCTGCAACAGAAACGGGTGCTCTTAACTGCTGAACCATCTCTCCAGCCCTTCAGCTGCATTGTTTCATGTTTTCGTTTTGGGCATCCGAAAGGGGTAAGTACTGTCTACTACTGAGTATTTCAGAACCCTGTCGAGATAGCCTGGCTTGCCCTTGACTGGTTGGCCTTGTTGGGTTTGTGAGGAGAAAACTGCTGTCCGGCAGGACATCTGTTTTCCTAGAAGAGAAGGAACTAGAGAATGCTTGTCTTTGTAGTGTTCTGAATGGTACAGTTAGGAATACAAATGGCTTCTTAGAATTTCAATTTACGTAGACTTACTTCTCAGTCTTCTGTTCCTGTAGCCCGGCCTCCTGCCTCCTTTCCCAGTCTCTTGAATCTCCTGTGTTTGTACGTGGAAATTTTTGTTCCGATCCTGATTGTTAGCAGGAGTCTTGTCTGGTTATATCCCTCCCCATAGGGCTAATGGCCCAGATTCCTCAGCTGCCACCACCCTTGCCTGTTAAGAGGAAACCAGGGTAATAGAATTCAGGCACAATCTGGGCTGGAGAGGAGAGCTAGAGTTCACCAGGATATAAGCATCTGAACTTTATCATGTGCAGCAAAGATCTTACGTTTGGTGGTTTGTTTGCTTATTGAAACAGGGTCTCCTTGTGTAGCCCAAGTTAGCCTTGAACTCATGGTCTTTATGTGTCAGTCTCCAAAGTGTTAGGATTAGGGCCATGTACTATCTCACCTATGAGAACACTTTCTATGGACTATGTACAAGCTTCATCTTTTCCTTTGTTTGTTCTCGTTTGTAGCCAGTTCATGACTTACTTATTGTGTGTGAAACGCAGGGAAATTACTGTTATGAATTGTACTGAACTCTGGTGAAGCTTAGGAGGCTGTTAGAGTAATAGAAAGGCATTTCAGACATCCAGAGGAGTGGCAGTAGGTGGAGGCTAGCTTGTTTGTTTGTTTGTTTTGTTTTTATAATGTTATCAGATTATACTGTTCTTTCTCAAGGTAATAAGGGAGCATATTGAAGGGGTAAGATGGGGGAAAGGTACCCCAGTCCTTTTTTTTTTTTCGTGAGTGAATATTGCATGTGCATATGCAAGTGAGAGAGAGAGAGAGAGAGAGAGAGAGAGAGAGAGTGAGTGAGTGTGTGTGTGTGTGTGTGTGTAGGTCAGAGGACAATTTATGGAAACTGGTTCTCTCTACCAGTTGGGTCCTGGCGATTGAACTCAGGTCCTCAGGCTTGGCATCTGGTGCCTTCATCTGTTGAACCATCTTTCTGGCTTCAGATACCCCCAATCTTGTAGTCTGTGCTTTCCTATCAGAAAAGCTGTTCCAGAAAGCATTAGTTGGTCATCCTCCTGATGTGTTAGGGTAAGGCGATCAGAGCGTTTACAAACTAAATTTATATATATATATATATATATTTATATATAAATGTTGTAAAATAATATAAGCACTAACTAGAAATATAAGAAATACTGCTGTTTGGCATCTGTGTATGCCTGTAATCCCTGCGTTTAGGAAGTAAAGATGGGAGGATCAGGAGTTGAAATCTAGAAAATCTAGAAGCAGGTACCCGTTCATTGAGCACGAGGCAGAAGTGCTTCTGGCTGCTTTCTTGAGACAGGGTCTTCCCGTGTAGCCCAGGCTGGCCTCAGACTCACAGAGACCCACCAGCCTCTGCCTCCCGCGTGCTGGGCTTGAAGGTGTGGGTCATCACACTGGCTTTGTTGACTCTTAGAGGTTCTGGAGTTTGAATTGAGTCCAGAAGAGAGAGGATAATAACTGTCTGGACAAGGAACTGAATTTTAAAACACTCTTCAGGGTTGAGGGTATGTCTCAGTTGTTAGAGTACCTGTCTAGCATACATGAGGCCTGGCTTCCATCCCTAGCAAAACATAAACTGGACATTGTGGTACATAGCTATAATCCCAACACTTGGGAGATACTATATGACACGTTCAAGGCCAGCTTTGGACCCGTGAGATTGGATCACACAAACAAAACATTTTACGTAGAACAAATGGGAGTTCTTAAATGGGAAAGGAAGAAATTGATTTATACTCCTATATGTTTGATCTAAGCATGTGAGCCCAAACCGCTCTTATCTTCCTTGACTCTGGCGTCTTCACAGTGGTGGATTCTAGCCTTCTGTCGTGTTGGTTCTTTTCACCAACCCTCTTTCCATTTCCCGTTGACTTAAGGCCGAAGCTGAGGTGGCCTCCTTGAACCGTAGGATCCAGCTGGTTGAAGAGGAGCTGGACCGTGCCCAGGAGCGCCTTGCTACTGCCCTGCAGAAGCTAGAGGAAGCAGAAAAAGCTGCTGATGAGAGTGAGAGGTATATGGGGGAACGGGAAGGAGCATGGATTCCACAAGCATCTACCCGTGGGGTAGATGGGTGCTGGAGCACCCACCTGCTGTGCCTCAGGGGTCCTGGGTCCCAGCCCCAGCACTGCAAGCAAAGTAGTTGATAGTGGCTCTGACCTAGATTCCCCTCTAGACCTGTTTATTGTTTTGTTTGGGCTTTTTGTTTGAGGCATGGTCTCAGGTAGCCCACGCTGGCTTTGAACCCTCAGTCCTCTCAACTCCTCTTCCCAAGTGCTGGGATTACAGACCTGTGCTGCTGCCACATCCTGTTCTAGACTTGTTTTTGCGGATGGAACCCAGCATCCGCATTATATGCTCTGCACATCCTCTACCACCAAGTTACATTCCCAGCCGCCAGATCTACTTTTTAAATGGTCCCCAAAGTGTTCATTCTATAAGAAAAAGTTTTAGCCAGGTGGTGGTGGCGCACGCCTTTAATCTCAGCACTCAGGAGGCAGAGGCAGGCGGGTCTGTGAGTTCGAGGAGACCTGTCTAGCACACATGAGGCCTGTCTAGCCAGGGCTACACAGAGAAACCAAAAAAGAAAAAGTTTTAAATTAAATGGCACAGGCGCTCAAGTGCTGTTGAATTTCCGTTTGGGTGGCAGACAGGATGGGCTCTAAGGGGCACAATTCTGAGTCCTTGAAGTGGGGCTGGCTGCACGCCTCAGAGTGATTGCTGTGCGCATCTTGTTTCTGGCAGAGGTATGAAGGTGATTGAAAACCGAGCTCTAAAAGATGAAGAAAAGATGGAACTCCAGGAAATCCAGCTAAAGGAAGCGAAGCACATTGCAGAAGAGGCAGATAGGAAGTATGAAGAGGTGGGTCACCTCTGCAGTGACCTGCAGGCTCTGCAAAGACAGTCCTGAAAGCGGATTGCCCTTGCTTGCTTGAGCTGTACCAGGGTCTTGTCTTACAGGTGGCTCGTAAGTTGGTGATTATTGAAGGAGACTTGGAACGCACTGAGGAACGAGCGGAGCTGGCAGAGTCGTGAGTATTTTGTCTGCGGATCTTGCCAGACCGTCCTGTCTGCTTGGGCACTAATTCGAGTAAACTAGCATTCCTTCGACCTTGTTAAACAGGCCTGGGAGGTGGTAGTCAGCTAGTGCTTTTAGCCTCTAAGAATGGCTTTGGGCTTTCTCTTATCTTGACTAGTAACAGGTACAAGGCTTGCTTAATCTTGGGAAGATTCTCAAATTAAGGGAAGGGCGAGACTAATATGGCATACAGCTAGTCGGAAGATCCTGTTGGGTCCTTCCGCCTGGAATCTCTTCCTCCTTGGGCCATACTGACTTCAGACCTGGTCTCTTTATTACCACGTTGCCAATCTGCCTGGGAACTTGAGAGCAAAGGCTTTAGAGAAATCACCTGCTGCCCATTGGTACTGGCTTGGCCTTGTGTAACAAAGTCAGCATGGATGAGTCTATGTTTGTGCTTGCCTTGCATCCCCCTCCGCTCCAGACATGACATATCATGATCATGGTGATGTTTTCTTCCCATTTGTTTGTTTATTTTTACCTCCCCACCCTCACCCCGTTTTTTTGCGGCTTGTTTTCTTGCTGTTCCTTTTTTAACCTTTTCCCCACAACCTGGCTTGTGCCATTCCCGTGACTGTCACTAACAGCCGTTGCCGAGAGATGGATGAGCAGATCAGACTGATGGACCAGAACCTGAAGTGTCTGAGTGCTGCTGAAGAAAAGGTACTAACCATTAGGCCCACGGACAGGTTCCGTGTGTGTTCTCTGGTTTTGAGTTCGGTTTTGTTTTGCAGCTGCCTCCCTCCACCAGTTGATGTGTTGAGTGCTCTCTCATCTCTCCATGGAATGCTCCATTCCTTTCCACTTGGCATCTCTCATCTCTTCTTTCCTAGTTGCTTCACTGCATCCCCCGAAGGGTCTCTGCCTCCCTTGGGTGATCTGGGGGGTCGTTTGGGTTGGGCATCCGTCCCCACCGCCACACCCAAGTAGCAGTTGTAACTTGTTCCTGGTAGTGAGTGATTTCTCTCAAGTGTTCTTTCTTTATTAGAGCCAAACATCCTGAGCACAGGAGGTCCAGCTAGCTCCTGGCGTCCATCCATGTTCCACGGTAGAGGGAGGAGGGTTGATGCTTGCTCAGGTTACCCAGAAACTTTTCTTCCCCAATGTGCAGTCCAACTCTCTCTACACATAGGTTCAATTCACATCTGTGTGTCTCTCTCTTTCTCTCTCTCTTTTTTTTATATTTCTTCCTCTTCCCCTGTCCTTTCCGCGGTATTTAACACATTCACAGTAAGTGTTCTGAGCTGGAGGAGGAGCTGAAGAACGTCACCAACAACCTCAAGTCTCTTGAGGCTCAGGCCGAGAAGGTAGGGGCTGGTTTGTGGAGATGGCAGGCTTTGGGCCTGGGCCCAGCCCTGCCCTTAGTGAAAGACTAGACGCACCCGCTCCTCATAACCCAGTGAAGTGTTCTCTTCTCCCCGCCTCTGTCCATCCAGATGGTAGGGTTAGTGCTAATTCCTGTCTACCTCCAGGGCTTAGGTTCAGATAATTCGGTGCTCTCCAGTGCCTGGGGTCATGTGCTCCTCCAGCTGATAGTGCTGTGCTAGAGGGGCAGTTAGCTACATAGTACTGTGTGGACTTGCAAGCAATCAGATGGGGTCAGCAGAGCACCAGCTCTTGAGACCTACCTAGTAGCAGTCAAGACAGATGATCGCTATTTACCACCAAGAGGGAAAGTTTTAACTGTGAATTCCTGCTGGTTAACTTGGAGAAAGGCAAAACGCTTTGGGATGATAGATAGGAATAAGATCAAAGTTTAGGTCTGTTAACAAAAACAAAAAAGGTCCTGGCAGAGTTTACTCTGCATGTTTTATGTGTGGAAATGGTTGGGTCTTAAGACCCATTGTCAAAAACTGGTCCTTGATTTTAGTCCTGGACCATTTAGTACATCCAGTCTAGGAGAATGTCTATGAACCATGTAAGACTAACGTGGCTGTTTTCTGTGAGACCTTTTCTACTCTGACATTTGTATCGACTTCTCTTCACAGTACTCTCAAAAAGAAGACAAGTATGAAGAGGAAATAAAGATTCTTACTGATAAACTTAAGGAGGTGAGCTGAGGGAAGATAGAAGGCATTAACATTTTAATAATAATTAGCCTTGCTGGCCTTGGTTCTCAATGGCCTACAAGTATGAGGGGAAGAAATGACCATCTTTCATTCTGATTGGATTTCTGTTTCCTCAGGCAGAGACCCGAGCCGAGTTTGCTGAAAGATCGGTAGCCAAACTGGAGAAGACCATTGATGACTTGGAAGGTATGGAGCATGGGAGGCATTGAGGGAGGAAGGTCTGGACTGTCAACCTTGAGCCTTTTCTCTGTTCATCCGAGGGATTTGGTAGTGACTTGGAATATATGATGTGTCCTGTCCTATGCTGTAGTAGCTAGGCCTTGGCTCTAGGTATTATGTCATACCCTAGAGCTGGATTTTTAATCTTTTCCTCTAATAAGACTACTTATTTCTGAAATCTGCTGTCTTTCCTTTGAAAAGATGTAAGGACTGTATTTATCTCCAATTTAGTAATCTTAAAGCTTGAGTCTGAGTTGAAATGGAAGCCATGATTTTTTTAGGAGATAATGAAGTCTTGTGTGTGACCCTGTGGCCACTCTAGGTAGTTCTTTTCATTACTCAAGTTGTATGACACTTCCCCAGGAGATAATAACCAGTCTCAGAGCTGCACAGTGTCAGGGCTGCTTCTTCTTGAGGTTCAGCAGCTGTGTCCATCCACCTTAACAAGGAAACAAGTCTTTGAGAGCTCCCTGGATATGTTCTTGGTAACTGGCTGTTCTTTGGAAGGCCTTGGGGAGGCAGCCTGTAGAGCAAAGATCCCAGGAGTAATGATCACATTGAGTAAGCAGAGAAGTGTGTCCCCAGTGCACATGAGCTTTCTCCCTTTCTGTCTTCCCTTCCTTAAGTGTTCCCTCCCACTGGTTCGGAATTGGGTGGGAGTAGTGTCCTGGGAGGTGCCAGGTCCTCAGTTCTTGCTGCATTGACTTAGAGACATCAGGAAGGGCTGTTGGCCATGGGGGAAAGCTGATTGAAAACGGCCAGTCACCACTGCCAGAATAGTTTTGTTTTTGTCTTTTTCCTTCCTGGTTTTAGACCCACAACCACATTTTTCCTATTTTCTAATGATTCCCTCTCTTCATCGGCTTCTGATACCTTTCACTTTATCCCCTCCATCATCCCCGTGGTTCCTGTGCCTGTCCAGACGAGCTCTATGCCCAGAAACTGAAGTACAAGGCCATTAGCGACGAGCTGGACCACGCCCTCAATGACATGACCTCTATGTAACTATCAGGCAGCAGTGTGGGGTTGGGTTCCTGGCTTGTGGGTGAGGGTGCAGGCCGCGTGGAGTGTGCTTGGGTTTTGTCCTTGACTCACAGCCTTCACCCAACGTTGGTGCTGGTTATTTGTTTGGCAGAACCTGGGGAGACGTTTAATCTTGGATATAATTTGTGTTCTCTCTTACTCTCCCATCTAGTTCTATCAGGGTCTAATTCTGTACGCCATGTTGACCTCACACTCCAGATCCTTCTGACTTACCGTCAGCCGCTAAGATCCCAGCCGTGGGCCATGTGCCCAGCTCTCCTTTGCACTGGGTTTTCATTCTTGTTTCTCAGTGCTAGGCCTGGTGGCCCACAGCTTGAGCCTTGCAGTCTCGATGCCAAGGCAGAAGGATCGATGCAGGTTCAAGGCCAGCTAATGCTGCATGGCAAGACAGGGTCTCAAAAGCAAAACATAAAACAGACGTGGTGGTGTACACCTTTAATCCTGGCCTAGGTGATATCACCTCTTGAGTTCCAGGACAACCTGGTCTACATAGTGAGTTCCAAGACAGCCAAGGTTACATAGAGAGACCCTGTCTCAAAAAACAAGAACACATGAACACAAATCCTTACTTGTGCCCTGAAATGAAAGCTAATAGGACATTTCCATGATGAGAAGCAGCCAGTTTAAGAATTGAGCAGAGTCCCTAAGCAAGCCAACCAGTGAACAGCACCAAAAGTTTTGGGGGACTTATTTGATTCCTAATGCTAATCTGCATCTTCCGCCCACTAACCCGGAAGTGGCTGAGTGTTGTACCTGAAGTGTCTGGCTCTCACGCCCTTTCCCCTCTCCCTTCTCCCAAGCTGCCGCCTCAGCTGAGGCAGCTCTTCTCACCTGGAGTGTCCTTTTCCACACAGATAAACTGTCACCGTTTCCGCTCTGTTCTGGATCTACCCCCTTTCCTTGGGGAACCCAACACCCCACTCGCTCTGGATTCCATTTGGGTCAGCCTGGCTGGTTCCCAAAGCCTTAGGGCTGGGGCTTGGGGGACACAAAGCAATTTACATATTTGCTTTCCCCCCATCCCAGATTAAAATGTTAAGCTGCCAGAAGCCTCATGTCCTCCTGCCTGCCTTTGTTATTGACAAAGCTGTTAAGATGGAGCCTTGCTGGTGTGACGTGGGGACAGCCGTGGTACGCTGTCCCCTTCTGATTCATGTGTAATCAAAGCTACTTTTGTGTGTGTGTGTGTGTTTTCTTGACATTTGAACTCTTGCTGATTGGAGTCTTGTCAGAGTGGTGAACGGGTAAAGGCTCCTCATGGTAGGAAGTCTAATGTTACTTCCAAGTTCTTCAATAGTCTCCCTGGAGCCTTTTCATTCACTCCCTTTGGCCCTTTCCCATATAGTAAGGTCAACAGACCATTGAATCATTTCCTAATAAGCTACCCTTTCGCCAGAGAGTCAGACGTTAAGTCCTCAGAGCACACTGGGCCTGTGTGATCCATCCTTACAGTTAAATAATTCTATCATCCTAAGTCACAGAACAGCATGTAGCATAATGGCTTGAATTCTCAGTAGATGTGCTTTCGTCTTTAAACCTTTCTCACTTATTTGAGGCTGCTACCATTTGTTCAACTTTGTTTTCTAACGGGATGTCATTGAGACACACGGTAGATGATTGGAAAAAATGAAAACAACCAGTCATGTACACATGAGGGTAATGACTTACTATTAAATTTCTACTAGTGAAATTCTTCTGGGTATATATTGTAGAATTGAATATCAGCATTTCAGAAGTGTTCCAGTTTATACAGCAGATAAATTCGATATTATAGCTAAATGCTGCATAGTATTTCAGCTTCTTCTCAGAGTGTGTATTTGAAACTTGCTTTTTCTTCTCAGTGTCCAGGGCTGTGGATGTGGCACAGCTGGGAACACTCACCTAACGTGCCCAGGGCTCTGGGTTTAAACCCCAGAACCACAGAGAAAGAAAGAAGGGACAGAAAGAAGAGAAAGGCTATGGCTAGGTAGAGAAGAAGTGTTCCTAATCTAGGTCAGACTCCTTTACCTGGACTGTCTGTCTCTTCCCACCACACAGCCTCTGAGACTGAGCTGGAGGTGGGCTTATTTAACAGGTGCTGATGTCTAGATAGATGCCCTAGATAGATAGATAGATAGATAGATAGATAGATAGATAGATAGATAGATAAACAGACAGACAGACAGACAGATAGATAGAGGCGAGGAACCGCCTGCATGCTCAGGTTGCTCTGCATCTTGTGAGAAGAAAGGACAAGCCCAAAATCAAAAGCTACTGGGTGAGCTGCAGATAGTAAACTTTGGGGAGCTAAGTGGGAGGGCACTGATTCCATGATGGCTCTCAAATTGGAATTTTTGAGCTCTCTGTTGTTTTGAGACAGTTTTGTACTAGCCCGGGCCATCTTAGAACTCAGGACAACCCGTGTACCCAAGCTGTTCTTTAGATCATGGCAGTCCTGCCTCCGCCCTCCCGAGACATGCACCACCACTATACCAGGTTTAGGTGAGATTTGTTCATTTTGTTTTGGTGATAGAGAATTCTGAACACAGAGCCTTTACCACTGAAAAAACGTCACCAGCCTCAGTCAGGATTGGCTTCTGATAAGCAAAAACAAGGTTAAAAAACCCACAGCTGGGGAAAGACAATAGCTGCTAAGGTAAATTTGGGAGACAGAACAGTTCTAGAAGTCCTGCTGGGAAGCTTTGTGTTTGATAAGTGATGGGAATGCCACTGTGGTATGTAAGTATGTGCTAGGATGTGAACACCTCCCTCCTGAGACAGCTCATCTGATAGCTAAGAAAAGATGGTTGCATCTGGGCATGGTGGGCAAGCCTGTAATCCCAGCACCTGGGAGGCAGGTCACTGTGAGTTCAAGGCCAGCCTGGTCTACAGAATGAGTTCCAGGACAACCAAGGCCACACAGAGAAACCCTAGAAACCCTATCTCTGAAAAACAAAAACAAAAAGACCAAATCTATTAGAGGGGCTGGAGAGATGGCTGAGTCCTCTGACTGCTCTTCCAGAGGACCTGCGTGGCAGCTCACAACTGTCCTCAACTCCAAGATCTGACATTCTCACACAGACATGGATACAGGCAAAACACCAATGCACATAAAATAAAATAAATTTAATTAAAAAAATAATTCAAGGCCACACCAAATTATATATATATATAACAAGACCCCAATCAAAAATAAACAAGGTGGGGTGTGGTGGTATATACCTTTAATCCCAGCAGATGGATCTCTTAAGGCCAGGCCAGTCTACATATCAAGTTCTGGGTCAGCCAGTATAATGAGATTCTGTCTTTAAAAACAATAACTTTTTTCCAATTAAAAAGTATATTTGTGTGTGTATTATATGTGTGTGTGTATATTGGAATGAGAACACATTAGCAGAATGTGCTGACCCCAGGTTGTAGACATATGCATACCATTTTCTATGCTAGCTATCATGTTGTCCTGTTGTTACCTGTGTTCTCCAAATTCACTCTCACTTTCAAAATGCTTTACAGTTCACAAAGGTGTACTCTGAGTGCACACACCACCAGCCGTGACTAGGCCATGGTTTGGGGAATACTAGGTTAGGGTACAGATTTCCGGAGAGCGACGGGGGCTTGTGCTAGGCTAGTGTAGTGGGGAGGCCGCACTGAAAGTGGACCTTTCATTCAACTGTTTTAGTTTTCTGAGCTAGAGTCTCACTTTGTAGCCCAGGCTAACCCGGGAGTCTACAGTCCTCTCACCTCAGCCTCCAGAGTGCTGGGTTACAGGCACGTACAACTGTGCCCGGTAAGACGGACGAGACAAGGGCCTGACAGCTAAGTGTGTGGAAGTAAAGTTCAGATACTGGGTTTGACACAGAAAAAGTGATTGTGTTAAAGCTGTAGGAAGGGATTGGGGGAGCGTGTGTCAGAGAAACAGGTGTGCAGGTAAGAACAAGATCCTGAGGCTGGAAGGGGAGGAGTTGATAGAAGAGATTCTGGGATCCAGAGGGATTGCAAGCAGTTGAACACAAACACCTTAGAACCATAAAGAACATCTACAGGTACCAGTCATGGTGGCGCACACACACCTTTAGTCCCAGCACTGGTGCAGAGGCAGGCCAATCTCTGTGAGTTCAAGGTCAGCCAGGGCTACATGGAGAGACCCTGTCTCACAAAAACAAAAGAAAAACAGAAAACAACAAAATCAACAACTCCATATGTGAAAAGGGTTAAATAAAGGAAAAGGCTTGGCCAGTCTATAGAGCAAGTTCCAGGACAGCCAGGGCTACACAGAGAAAAACCCTGTCTCAACCCCCCCACACACACACACACAGGGGGGGGGGGGAACTTAGTTGGGCAGGAAGCTAAATGGGCTTTGGAGGGGTGGGCGGAAGGAGAGTGATAGCTTAGGACTGATGGTTCTCAGCTTCAGCAGATAGACTGAGGAGGACAGTAACTACGATGGGCATTCACCGCTTTAGTAATTTAAGGGTATGTTTTGAGCGTTACGATGAAGGGGAGATAACATTTAAGACAGCGCATCAGTAAAGAAGAAAAGTAATAAATACACTTTGAAGTGGTTGAACCCAGTAGAATTTGGGCACTGATCTCCAGTATAATGGGCACTTGCTTCTGTGGCTGTTAAACATGTCTTGTGGTGAGGCTACAATTCCAGTTTTGTTTGTTTGTTTTTCGAGACGAAGTTTCTCTGTGTGGCTTTGGTGTCTGTCCTGAAACTCACTCTATAGACGAGGAGGGCCTCGAACTCAGAGATCCGCCTGGCTCTGCCTCCCGAGTGCTGGGATTAAAGGCATGCGCCAGTGCCATCCGGTGGTTTTTATTTATTTTTAACAGAATAAAATTCATTTAAATTTAAGAAATCCCACAAGACTGTAGCTCGAGACAGTTATAGACATTTAGTATTGGGCAGGAGTTGGAAGACCACACTGAGAATTTAGTGAGACCCTGCCTCAAGATAAGTTAAAAGCAGGCTGGGGCTATGTATAGCTGAATGGTATATTGTTTGCCTAGTGCATGTGTGGGGTCCTAGAATCAACCCCTAGCATCAGTCAGAAAACAGAATGAGCTAAGAATAGTGGGGGACTGAGAAAAAGAACTTCTCTTTTTTGTCTTTCTGGTGGTTCTACTTTCCCCCATTGGTAGGTCTCTTTGTACAAGAAAAGTGAGGCCGGGCGGTGGTGGCGCACGCCTTTAATCCCAGCACTCGGAGGCAGAGCCAGGCGGATCTCTGTGAGTTCAAGGCCAGCCTGGGCTACCAAGTGAGTTCCAGGAAAACCAAAAAAAAAATAAAAATAAAAAAAGTGAGGGTGTCTTCATGCAGTGTGAAACACTGTAGTGCCGAGTCTGTTGCTTTCTGTTGAATTCCCGTGCCTTCATGGCAGCCAGCCTGGCTCTTGTGTGAGCTCACTGTACGGGGCCAAGCAAGAACTGGGTGAGTTGATTCTTCCCTTGCTGCCATTGTTGAGGTGAGGAACAAATGTGCCTGGACCCCAGTCACCCAGCAGTGGGGCTTCTTTCATATGAATAACACTACAGCTCCTTGGGATTGTTTTTGAATGATCTATTTTGTGAGTGTGGGTGCCGCGAGCCTGACATGACCTATATGCATATGGAGATAAGGAGGTCAGAGGAGGACTTGTAGGGACCCCACCTTTCTTCCCCAGGGCAGGTGTGGAAATCAAATTAAGTTGAATATGGGTGGGAAATATCCCTAGTAAAACAGCTTGAAAGGTGTGAGCTGACAGAGTGGAGGACCTGCTGTTTTTCGGGCATGTCTCCTGAATAAGACAGGCCCAGCACCAAGCCTCTTGGAGCTTATTGACCACTTCTGTTCTGTCGTGCGTGTAAGGGTAATGGTACACAAAAAGTTTCTGTACGTTAGCATGTTGCTGCCCTCAGGCCAGTACTTATCGATAGAACCTTCTGGTCACTGTGACAGTCAGAACCTGTCTGTAGCTAGGCAGAGGCACACGTCTGTCATTGAAGCACTTGGAAAGCAGAGGGAGGAGGGCAGCCCCAGTTTGAAGCCAGCCTGAGATGTGTCGTCTTAGAAAAACAGACCCCCTGAAACACACCTGTACAGATTCCCCCGTTTCCTGGGAGAGAGGAGGGCCAGTGCAGCTTTCTAAGAATCACTGCCTTAGGTGGGTAGTTTGTCCCTCCAGTCAGTCCCAGCGAGGGAGCAAGGCCTGCATCCACAGTAAGACCTTCTCTCATATTGAAACAGGAAGTTGAACTTGAACTTAAAACTTGAACTTCTGAGCCAGGCATGGCGGTGCACACCTTTAGTCCCAGCACTTGGGAGGCAGAGGCAGGCAGATCTTTGTGAACTCGAGGCCAGCCTGGTCTACATGGTGAGTTCCAGGATAGCCAGAGCTACATAGTGAGACTGTCTCAGAAAAATAAAAAAGTAACCTGAACTTCAGAGGCTGATAGTAGGGGTGGACCAAGAATAATTTAGCTTTCCTATCCCCAAATTTTTGTTACCTCTGTGTTTAAGGCGGATCTACAGCTAGGTGGGGTTGCACACACCTATACCCGGCCATTTGGGAGGCCACAGCTGCAAGGTCAAGTTTGAAATAAGCCAGCAAGCCAGAGCAAGAGAGCAACTCCTATGTCCTTGGCTAGAAAGCCCAGCTAAAGGCAATGGGCCTGAGCATTGGTTAAGTGCTCACCTAAGTAATGTTTTAGGTCATAAGATTAAAAAATCAGCATGAGATTCTTTTTATGCCTAAGGAGTCTTGCCACTGATGAGTCGTGTAGCCTATGAAAACTAGAGTTTCTTTGATTCTCTTAAGATTGAAATGTTGCTGGGCGGTGGTGGCGCACGCCTTTAATCCCAGAGGCAGGCGGATCTTTGTGAGTTCGAGGCCAGCCTGGTCTACAGAGCGAGATTCAGGAAAAGCACAAAGCTACACAGAGAAACCCTGTCTCGAAAAACCAAAAAAAAAAAAAAAAAAAGGTTTGAAATGTCTAGCACTGGACATCCCATTTCTATTCAAAGCCAGAGAGAAAGCTAAGATTTTCTTCCGAGCCTACACTTCCCCTTCTTCTCACTGGCCTGAATTAGAATCTGTGACCACTCTTGGCAAGGAAGTAACATAATTATTCTTTAATTGTGTTTGATTATTTTGTGTGGGTATTTTGCCTGTATGTGTGTGTGTGCACCACACGCATGCCTGGTGCCTGCAGAGGCCAGAAGACGGCATGGGATTACCTGAAACTGGAGTTCCCGGTGCTTATGAGCTCCCATGTGGGTGCTGGGAATTGAACTCAGGTCCTTTGGAAGAACAGCCAGTGCTCTAAACCTCTGAGCCATCTTTCTACCCCCCATAATATTTATAATTGGCTTACATCCTTTTGACTGCTGGATATACTGCTGACCCTACTAGGTGGATTTTCTTCTATAAAAGGGGAACCTGAATGTGAGTTGGGGAGGACTTTAGGATGTGTTTGTTAGATAACACCACAGAAAGAGACATTTGCAAGTGAGAGATGGAGTGGGTGAAACAGTTATGCATGGCGTCCTCTTGAGTCCTTTTGGGGGGGAAGTTGAGCAGCTCTCTTTGGTTTTTTCCTCATGGCTGAATGGCTCTTTTTAAGCCCACTGTATCTGCCTTGTGGCTGTCTTAGCCCAGGGTACAGCTACTGGGAAGGAAGTGTTTTTTCACATTCAGAAGAGTCCTGCAGCTGATACTCTCACTGTATCCCTCTGTTGGTCTTTCCACCAACCGGCTGACTTCCTGCCCTGTGTCCTGGTACTCTTCTGCAGCACGGTGCATGTTACATAGACCAGCTAGTTGAAAGACACGTGTGCCTCTGCCTTCTACTAACCTCCCCTTTTCTCTCTCTCCTCCTGTTTCTCCTTTCCTCTTCCCCTCTTCTCTGTTGCTGCTGCAGAGCGTCTCTACAGCCAACTTGAGCGAAACCGCCTGCTTTCTAATGAGCTGAAGCTAACGCTGCATGATCTGTGTGACTGATGGGCAGGGCTCCCTGAGCCCACTAACCCACACCACTGACCTGGACCCCAGCAAAAAGCTGATTGTCTTTTCAGAAGTTACTGTTTTGCCCTAAGCAAGTTGCTTTTCAATGAGGGCAGTTAGAGGACTCTTGGTTTCCTGACAGCCCCCATGAAGTTGCAGTGGCTATTTCTGTTGTAGGAGAGATTGTGGGTAATGAAGAAAGGGTCTGGGAGATTGAATGGGGGAACTTGGGGAATGTTAGCTGCCTCCTTCTCACCTGGGCACCGACTGTAGGGTTTGCACTTTTGCATGGATATTTTCTAACAATAAAAAGACTGACTTGATAAGATGTCGTAGCTGCTTCGTCTTCAGGCCCGGAGATGGGCTCCTTTGACTGGGGAACCAGGGGTGGGAAAGAGGGGTGAGGTCTGAAAACGGGTCTGGTTTGCCATCACTGGTGTAGAAGTTTCCTCCTGTCCCTGAAGCTCCACGGTTGCTGGCTAGGCAGACTAAGTGCTTGGGGTCCTACCACTGGCTTTCTTCCTGATGCTTTTCCTTCTTGCTTCTTTTGTATTTAGTTGTAAGTCACTGTCCGGGGCCAGCTCTGTTGAAATCTCACTGGGGCTTTGCTTCCAAGAATGTGTCTGGGTAGTATCCTTCTTGACTTAAACCCGAGGACTCTTGCTTCCACCACACCCCCACCCCCACCCCCTCTCATACAAACACTCTGGAGGAAGTACCTACTGCAGGAGGATCTTCCTGTGCTCTTTACTTGAGGTATTGATGTTTGTCCTTATCTACCGTGGTCACACTCTAGTGTGACATTTCAAGTAGATACTGACCTGTGGGTAGAGGTAAGAGGGGTGCCTGGTGCTTTCCACCTGATCCTTTTAGGACTGAAAGCTTAATGCCTCTCAGTTGCCTGTGGGAGGGAGAGGAAATGGCTGATCAGCCCCAGTTCCCTCCCCCAGGCAGTAGAGGAATGCCTCTGCTTCAGTAGGCATGCCAGAGTCCCCACAGAACCCAGGGATGCAATGAATAGCTGGCTTCTATAGCTTCCTTGCGACTGGAGCAAGTCTCAGAATGGGGAGAACTTGGAACTGACTTTCTGTACTTCCTCTCTGTTCCCACTAGATAAGCTGAAGTGCACCAAAGAGGAGCACCTCTGTACACAAAGGATGCTGGACCAGACCCTGCTGGACCTGAATGAGATGTAGAGCACCCCCAGTCCCTGCCCTGCGGCCGCTCCTCCCTCTGACCCTGACTCCGCCTGAGGCCAGCCTGCCTGAAGCTGACCTTGAAACTGAGGGCTGATCTTTTTAACTGAAGGCTGCTTTCCCTCCTGCCACCAACCCCCCGCCCCCCATGTCTTTTTCATAAAACTGTGTCAGCCTCTTCCCCAGAGTTCCAGCTGGAGGGCTGAGCACCTTTGGAAACAATATTTAAGGGAATGTGAGCACAATGCAAAGTGTCTTCAGGGCACTTGTGATATGCACATTGTGATTACTCTTTGTCTTAGCAACCATTTGTAACATTCCAAGCACTTCCACAGCTTGGAGCAGCAACCCAGTTCCTTTTCACTGTTGGAAGGTGACATTTCAGCCTAATGGATACTGCTGTCTCCGTAGAGGAGGAACACAGGACTGGGCCTGCCTTGCTGACGGCCAGCAGAGCCCAGGCAGGCTCCACTGTACCAAGTTCTAGCCAAACGACAGGGGATTCTAGGAAGTTAGCCAAAAAACAAAAACTTCTTCCGGGCTGTGAAGGTTTTCAGCTTTGATGTCTTTGAACAAGATTACTTGTTTTTATTCTTTACTTTTTCCATCATATGTGACCAAATAAGACGGTGAGACGTCTGAGGCACACCCCCCCAGGGCCTTGTGCATGTTAGGCAAGCGTGCTCTTGTGCAGCTCCCGCCCTGAGACCAAGCTTGTCTCACCGCCGCCCCCCCTTTCCTGACTGCTCACAAAATGGATCATGTTGCCCCTTAGTGTCGAGGTGACCACGCAGTGTTCACCTGCCCTGAGGGAGAAAGCAAAAGAAAATACTGTCCGTGCCACAGTTAGCCACGTGAACGACGTCATCTCATTGTCCTTTCCTGAAGCTGCTGTCTCTAAAAGTGCCATCTCATTGTGCTTTGTATCAGTCAGTGCTGGAGAAATCTTGAATAGCTCATGTAAAAAAACTTTTTAAATTTTATATTATTTTGAAGTTTTGCTTTTGGGGGGTTGGGTTATCTTGGTCAACCCATTGGCTGTAAGAATTGTTTGCAGTCCGTGGGCTGGTGGTGTGCTGACCTTTCAAGTGTCCCCACCCAATTGCCACGTTCAGGCGGTCTCAGGTGGACACGCTGCAGCTTACTGGCTTATTTGTACTCTCCTCTGTCGGGAGAAAGAACCCCATAGTGCAACTGTTTTGATACTGAATATCAACAAGTGACATTTTGAAATAAAGAACCAGTCCCTCCACCCTCAGACCGACTTGACTTTATTAAATCAAATGTGCTTTCTCCACAGGGCTATACAGACTGGGTTGAAAATCAGGTCTTTGTGGTTGAAAGCTGCAGGATTTAACATAGAGCACACACATTGGAAGCAGACATAAAATAAAGATGGGTTCCGAATGTGCCTGGGAGGTTTGGGAGATGTCACACATGGTAGAGCGCTTACCCAACATGGTGACCCGGTTCCGCCTCCAGCACCCATATAAGAAGCTGAGCACAGCACATCCTCTGGAGTCCTGGCCCACCAGCCAGGCAGAGATAGGAACATTCCTGGGGCTTTCTGGCCAGCCAGTTAGCCAGATCACTAAGCTTCAAGTTCAGTTTAGACGCTGTCTCAAATGGTCGGACATGGTGGCACATGTCTTTAACCCCAGCACTCGGGAGGCAGAGGCAGGCGGATCTGAGTTCGAGGCCAGCCTGGTCTACAGAGTGAGTTCCTGGACAGCCAGCACTACACAGAGAAACCCTGTTTTGAAACGAAAAGACTTGTCTCCAAAAATACAATGTGGTGGAGAGGTGGCTGGCTTCTGTAGAGGAGGAGAGCTGAAGCGGGGGAGGGGGTGGGGGTGTTTCCTAGCACAAGTGGCGACAGCCATCTGGAACTCCAGTTCCAGGGTATCTGAGGGCTTCTGCACAGGTGTTCCACTTAAACTCTTGAAAGCTCACACATAGACACTTTTTTTTTTTAAACAAGCTGGGCAATGGTGGTGTACACCTTTAATCCCAGCACTCAGTAGGCAGAGGCAGGTGAATGTCTGAGTTCGAGGCCAGCCTGGTCTACAGAGCAAGTTTTAGGACAGCCAAAGCTACAGAGAGAAACCCTGTAAAAAAAAAAAAAAAAAATTTTTTTTCTTCTGTTTCATGAGACAGAGTTTATGCATAGGCCTGGTTATCCTGAAACTCACTCTGGCCGCAAACTTAAAGGTACACCTGCCTCTGCTGATTCCCTAGTGCTGAGATTAGAAGTGGATTACAAGTTTTTTCCACCGGTCAAAAAAGAAATTTTTTTTTTTTTAATTTAAAATTAAGGTAGTGTTTCAGGAAGACCTCCAAGGTTGACCTTTGACTTTTACACGTTTGCACACATTAATATTTTAGCTTTTGTGAGATAGTTTCACTATCTAGCCCTGACTGGCCTGGTACTTAATATGTAAACCAGGCTGGCCTCCAACTCAGAAATCCACCAGTGTCTGCCTCCCAAGTGCTGGGATTAAAGGTACAAGCTACCATGCCCAGCTCTTTTCTTTTTCTTTATTTTTTTTTTTAATTATGAACAAAGGGGGGGCTAAAGATGGCTCAGGGGTTAAGAGCACTGGCTGTTCTTCCAGAGGTCCTGAGTTCAATTCCCAGCACCCACATGGTGGCTCACAGCCATCTGTAATGCACACCACCTCCCCAGCTCCTTTGAGAGGGATGTATGTAGACTAGGCTTCTTGATCCTCCTTCCTCAGCCTACTGATTACTGAGATCATGGATGTGTGCCACCACACCCCAATGAAAGGAAGTGCACCCCGGGAGTGTTTTGCTGAGTCAGGTTGTATGAGACAATGGCTTTCCAGGTTACTGTTATTTCCTGCATCATGGTCTTGAAACAGGACATAAATCCGATCCCTAGTAAAAATAACATAAACCTTGACTAAGGCCAGCTGTTTATGCTAGAGACTGGATTTTTTTTCCATTTATAGCCCTAGACTAACGCTGACTGGAAATTACTTAAATTTTTTAAAAGTAACTTGTTTCTTGTATTTAGTATTGGTGGGTGAGCCCAGGCTCTTGTACACGCGAGCCATGAGTTTCACCTCAGTCTTTCTGCCCTATTTAAAAAAAAAAATTAAAACCGAGCCTAACAATACATGAGGAGTTGAGATGGGAGGCACTGCTTGCATTTTTGGACCTTTCTGTCTGGTTCATTGCTAGTCAAGTTTACCACCAAATATTTAGTAAAGTGGCCCTTTGGGTCTGTGCCCGGAATTTACATAATGTTAGCTTTTTGAGCACTTAGAAAGTACCCACAATTCGCCAGACGGTGGTGGTGCAGTCCTTCATCCCAGCACTCAGGAGGCAGAGGCAGGCTGACCTCTATGAGTTCGAGGCCAGCCTGGTCTACAGAGCGCGTTCCAGGACAGCCAGGAAGACACAGAGAAACCCTGTCTGGGGGTGGGGGTGGGTTGGGGAAGTACCCACAATTCCTAGCAAGAAAGGTACCCGCTGACGTCGTGGCTGCGGATTGGTTGGTGGTGGTGCTGGCCCCCAGTAGATGAGTGGGACCGAGACCAAGGCGGTAGCCATGATTGGCTCCAGGGCCCCTGGACTCCCAAGCTTCGGGCTCCTTTTCCCCTTGACTCCACACCACCTCTTCCTGTTTTTAGTTGGGACTTTGGCCAACAAACTCAATGTGCCACAAGTGTTACTGCCGTTCAGCCGGGAGCCCGGCCGGGTGCCCTTCTTGCTGGAGGCGCAGCGGGGCTGCTACAACTGGTGAGGGGCGCCAGAGTCACGCGATCTTGTCCCCACAGTGAAGAGGGAAGGGATTACAGGAATGTGGTGTGGTCCCGCAGTGTGGAGGGGCCTTAGCGTTGCATCCTTGGGTGGGATGTGCCCTAAATCGTGAGGCTCTTTAAGAAGTTAACTAGGATGGGAGTCTGATTGCCTCCCTGTTGAGACAGCTAGTTAGTTGTCGGCACCCGCAAAGCCCTATGTCAGACACGGCCGGCATTCATTTCCCCCAATTTGTGGGGTTTATAGGGAAACAGAAACAGGTGAAGTGAGAACCACATTTGAACATTGACAAGGACGACAGAACTAGAGTAACAAGGCACGGTTCATCATGCCTGGAGATGAGATCTGCCTGTGTGATATGAGAGCGCCCCTCCCCCTGTGCAATTGAAGTGGGGCGATTCGCGGTAGTCAGTTCTAGGCTAACAACCTTCCTGACTGTAAGAGAACCCAATGGCAGGCCATGTGGTTTCCTGAATTGTAAGGGATCTTAACTAAAGCCAGCCTCTAGGTGCCAGAACATTTATCCTACATGGAAGGGATTTCCTCTTCCTGTATCTGCAGAACAGAGGGTTGGACTACGGTTTTGCCCGTGCTAGGCAAGCCCTCTACTGAGGAACTACATCCCTAGCCCCTTCCCTGCCTTCTATGAGAAGCAGTGAGACTTTTATCCCTGACTACAAGAATTTCAACTCATTTCATGAGGAAATATAAGGAACTTGGGCTTGTAGAGGATCCAGTGTGATGGCCGTCATTCAGGAATCGTCCTGGTATTGAGAGCTTTCCGTTCATCCAAGATGCTAAGGACTATTTTGTGTTTTTGTTTGGTCTCAGAAAGTAGGCAACTTTTCCATCTTAGACAGCAGCTCAGTTTCTAGGCCTGCAGGAAATTATTTCTCAAGATATAAGAGGAAGCCCCATCTTGTTGCAAACTCAGCCTCAATGTTATTTTCCCACAGTGTGAGTCTTTTGTTTTACTTTGTTTGGTTTTTGAGACAGGGTTTCCCTGTGTAGCCCTGGGCGGCCGGCCAGGAACTCACTCTGTAGACCAGGCTGGCCTTGAAGTCACAGAGATCCACCTGCCTCTGCCTCCCAAGCCCTGGAATTAAAGGCATGCGCCACCACAGCCCAGTGTGAGTCTTTTTTTAAACATCCTGGGAGGAATATAACATTTGAGATCTTTGCACGAGAGAAAAGGTTCTGCTCGCTCTCCCGTTTTTATTCTCGTGTCCCCCGACGGTGCTTCTCTCTTAGAGCGTCGTTAGGCACACCTGGTAGTATGTAACATGGGAGGCGTGCAGACATTTCTTTTTTGTTTTGTTTTGGTTTTGGTTTTTCGAGACAGGGTTTCTTTGTGTAGTTTTGCGCCTTTCCTGGAACTCACTTGGTAGCCCAGGGTGGCCTCGAACTCACAGACATCCTCCTGCCTCTGCCTCCCGAGTGCTGGGATTAAAGGCGTGCGCCACCACATTTCTTTCCTGTGCCCCCTTGACCCGCGCATTTCATGCTCTTACCCGTTCTGTTTCGGCAGGCATTCCACTCATCACGATGCCGTTACCATCGAGCCTTTATATGAAAAGGGCACCTCTTGTTCCCAGAGAGCTGTTCTTGTTGCTGAATCCACCCAACCAATCCGCCTCAGCAGCATTATTCTTGCTCGGGAAGTAGGTACGTTATGGGATTTGTTTGTCTGGTTTTTGTGGCTGTTGTCCCTTGAGACAGGGTCTCACTATGTGGCCCTGGCTGGCCTGTGCCATCCAAGTGCCGGGATCAAAGGCGTGCACCACCGTGTCCAGTCATTTCTTTGGAGTTTGGAGACAGGGTCTGCCTGGGCCTGGTACACACTACGTAACCCAGGCTGGCCTTGAACTCATAGGTCGTGCATTACCCTCCTGTGTGCTGAAATTAAAGATGTGCACCCCCATGCCTGGCAAGGAAAGGGTATGTTAAAAGCAAAGATGAATAAGATAATGTCTTGTATAAATGATTAACACAAATGTTTTTGGCTTCTTCAAGTATTAAAAACTTAAAAAAGATTTCTGATACAAATCACAATTCTGTGGGCCAGTGAGATGACTCAGTGGGTAAAGGTGCTTGCTGTCAAGCCTGACACCCTGAGGCAGAAGGAAAAAACCAAACCCTAAATGTTGTCCTCTGATCTCTGAAGGGAGCAGGCCAAAAAAAACCCACCTTGTCCAAAGTACTGCCATTTTGACTTCAGACTCCATTTTACTTGTAGGGTGAAACAAAGTTCAAGTTCCCAAGCCCTAGGGGAACTGGGAACTTTCCAATGGCTGACCAACCTCCTCCTTAGACAATAGAAACAGTCCATTATCCCCCTAGTTCTCTAAAACATTATGGCTGTTCCTAACAACAGAACGAACAAAGGAGTCTGATTGGTTGGACATTCTGTGTTGGCTGACAGTGATGGAACACGGAGGGAAAGTCCCTGATCTCTGACTCCTGACTGGGGAAAAATATAACTGTAACTTGGCAACAAGTGGTTCTGGTTTTTCTGCTTTTAAACTCTACTTCTGTCCCTGCTTGGAGCTGTCAAGAAAAACAAGGCCCCTGAGTCCTTGTCCTGATTGATCAGGGCTGCAATGATTGATCAGCAATCCGCTTATATGGTGATTTATTAAAGTCTTTGGAATCCGTAAGTGTTGTCTCTCTCCTTCCTCATGGTGCACAACAGCCTGGGTGTGACATCTCCACGTGGGCACGATGACATGTGCACCCGTACATGCTTGCGTGTGCATACACACATGGAAAATGAACATAATTTAAAAACAATAGCATAATTTTGCCATCCTACTTACTTTTTGTTTTGAGTGTTTGATTATTTTTGGGACCTGGTCTCACTTTTATAGGCCAGGTTTCCCCCAAACTCATAGATATCCACCTGCCTCTGACTCCCAGGTTCTGGGTAAAGACATGTGCCCTACTTAACCTAAAAACACTGTTTTTGTTACATTTATTTTTGTGTGGGGAGGCGGTGTGTTTGGAATGGCATGCATGTAGAGGTTAGAGAGCAACTTTTAGGAGTTAGCTTTTGCCTTGCACCATATGGGCCCCCAGAATTGAGCTCAGATTGTCAGGTTTGGGAGCAGGTGCTTTTACCTGCTAAGCCATCTCACAGGTTCTAATTGTGCATTTGTGTGTGTGTGTGTGTGTGTGTGTGTGTGTGTGTGTGTGTGTGTGTGGTTTTCGTTTTTTGTTTTTGAGACAGGGCCTCACTGTGTAGCCCTGGCTAGCCTGAAATTCCCTGTGTAGACTATGTGGCCTCGAACTCACAGAGATCTTCCTGCCTCTGCCTCCCAAGTGCTGGGATTGAAGACATTCGCTGTAACAGCCTTGGCTGTCCTGGAACTCCCTCTGTAGACCAGGCTGGTCTCGAACTCACAGAGATCTGTCTGCCACTACCTCCTGACTCCTGGGTTTCTTTTTGTTTGTTTGTTTGTTTGTTTTTGAGACAGGGTCCCTTAGTCTAGGCTAGCCTTGAACTCCTGGTGATACTCTTTTGCCTTGGCTTTTTAATCACCAAGATTTCAGAGTGCATAATGTTGTGTGTGTGTGTGTGTGTGTGTGTGTTGCATACATGTTCATGTGGAGGCCAGAGCTTAGCTTCTGGTGTCTTTATCAGTGGCTCTTCATCTTATTTTTGAAGCATGGTCTCTCCTTGAATCAGGAACTCCATGTTCAGGGTAGGCTGCCTGGCCAATGAGCCCCCAGGATTGCCCGTCTTCACTTACCTCGCCCTGGGGCTACAGAGGTGTGCCACACCATGCCTCGTTTTTATGTGTGTTCTGGGGATCCAGACTCAGGTCCTCATGTGTGTGAAACAAACATTTTTGCTCACTGAGCCATTTTCCCAGACAGGGTCTCATGTAGCACAGGCTGCCCTGGAACTCACTATATAGTTGAAGCTGGCCTTGAACTCCTGATCCTCTTGCCTCCCACTTCCAAGGTGCTGAGGATCCAGGAGCGCACCACCACAACTGGCATCTCAGTAACTTTTGACATTTTAAAGTGTGTTGGGGAGCCAGGCTCAGTGGTGTGGACTTGTAACCCCAGCTGTCGGGAGATGGAGGCTGAAGGATCATGGATTCCAGGCCAGTATGGGCTATGCAGGCTTAAAATTAAAAAGAGAGCTAGGGATATAGGTTAGTGGCAGAGATCTTGCCTCCTAACATGTGAGGCCCTGTGTTCAGTCCCCAGTACTGGTGCTGGTCAGCTGTCCCTCAGTTTGGGTTTGTCTGATGGTTTGGATTATAGTTTTTTTGGGGGGAGGGGGTTGGGGAGTGAAGAGCCTTTGCTTTGCATCGTGTGCCAATGTGTGATGTCAGTGGCTGCGTTTACACTTGATTCAGATGGTGTCTGTCTGTTAAGTTCCCATTCCCCCTTCCTTCACGCTAGTCATGGAAAATGATCATTGGGTCCAGCCCCAGAAGCAAAGGAGAAAGATTTAAGCCCCACCTTGGAGGGAGAGTTGTCAGAGAGCTTGTGGTGATATATTAAGTACCACAGTAGCTATTAAATATTTGGGGAAGATACTTTGATACATCCCATCACTCCTTAAAGGTTTCACCCACTGACGTTATCACGTATGCATGGGTTTTAAAGAAAGATTGCATTATTTATTTTGTTTTGTTCCAGACAAAGTTTCTCTGTGTAGCTTTGGAGCCTGTCCTGGATCTCGCTCTGTGGACCAGGCTGGCCTCAGACTCACAGAGATCCGCCTGCCTCTGCCTCCCGAGTGCTGGGATTAAAGGCGTGCGCCACCACCGCCCGGCCAGATGGATCTTTTTGTTCGTTTGGTTGGTTTGGAAACAGGTCATCTCACTGTGTAGCCCAGGCCAACCTGGAACTTCTAGCAATCCTCCTGCCTCCGTCTCCCGAGTGCTGGGACTTTGGGTGTGTACCACCACACCTGTCCTCCATGAGTCTTAGTGGTGATGCTCAGATGACTACTTTCCCCCTTTCCTCATCTCTTCTATGTTTAGTATTGTGAGAGAAAGGCATCTTACGTCTTACACATAACGTCTTCTTCCCTTTGAACAGCTTACTCGGTTATTCATATCCGTATGGACTCAGCTGTTGGGGACGGGGTTATAATCCAGTTCTGTGTGTCCTAGTTAGCTTTAACCGTCAGCTCGACACAGCCTAAGTGAGTCACCCGAGTAGGGCATCTCAACTGAAGGACAGCCTAGATCAGACGGGCCTGTCTGTGGGGGAGTGTCTTGTCTGTTCATTGATGTATGAGGGTCCAGTCCAATGTGGGGGACACTATTCCCTGGGCAGATGGTCCCGACCTCTATATGAGCCTGCGAGTCAGCCAACCATCAATGTTCCTTTATGATTTCTGGTTCAAATTCCTACTTGAGTTCCTGCTTGGATTGCTCTCAATGATGGGTTACAGCCTATAAGATAAAAAAAAGTCTTTTCTGCATTTTAGTTACTTTGGGTTTGGTGCTGTCACAGCAATAGGAAGAAAAGTAGACTACTGCGGTAATTCATCTTTTCCACTCGTGGTATCCTGCAGGTTGGCTCCTGTGTCCTTTGGACGTGCCCTTATTTTCGCCATTTCCTTACGGTACTTCCTTCCTGATCCTTTTGCCTCCGCCTCCCCAGTCCTGGGATTACAAGTGTGCACCAGCATGCTGTGTTTATGCACTGCTGGGGATCACCCCCCCAGGCTTCCTCCATGCTAGTCAAAGACTCTACCAACTAAGCTCTGTCCCCAGCACAGTCCTTCCTTCCTTGCTTTGGAGCTCTAGAGTTATATTTAGACCGCACGATCTAGATGCTAGTGTGCTTGTTGCTAAGGGAGTGTCCCCGTTTCTAGGTTCTGTTAGCAGACAGAGCTAAGAAAGGAACGTGCACATGGCAGCCTATGTGTACATACATCTCTATGTTTATTTCTGTATGTATCTAGCTGCACGCGCTCGCTCGCTCACGCATGTGTGTGTGTGTGTGTGTGTGTGTGTGTGTGTGTGTGAGAAAAGAAATGTGAATTCATAGTGATAGCTTTAACTCTAATCTGGGCTTATTCTAGACTTTTCCCCATTTGTAACTTTGCTCTCAGAAAGACAGACCTGGGCTGGTGAGCTGGCTCAGTAGGTGATCTAAATTTGATCTCTGGAACCCATGTAAAGGTGGAGGGAGAGAATGGATCTACAAAATTGTCCACTAACATCCTCTTTGAATTCCCAGCCAGCCAGGTCTGCACAGTGAAACCCTGTCTTGAGAAAATAAAGCAACTAAAAACAAAACAAAAAAGTTCAGAGTTCAAGGGCGGGGGAACAAAAACCAACCAAACAAAAAACCGTTGAGGGCTGGTCGGATGGTTCAGCGGGTAAAGGTTCCTGCTGCCAAGCCTGATGGCCTGAGTTTGATCCCTGGGACCCACGGGTGGGATGGAAAGAGCCGCTCTCTCAAGTTGTCTTCTGACCTCTACACACAGGTTAGAGGCTCAGTAATACAGTTTTCATACAGTACCGCCATCTTTTCTAAATAACTTTAAAAAACCTATTAACCCTCATTTTATAAAAGATTTTTAAAAATGCCACTTAAAAAGACAAGGAATAAAGCAAGCCCCTCGAAAGTAGCACACAGTCCTGGGTTTAATTTTCTGTGACTGGGTCTCACTGTGTAGCAGCCCAAGCTGGCTGAACAAGCAACTGTCTTCCTGCCTTGGCCTCTCAGATGCCAGGATTACAGATGTTTGCCACTGCAGTCAGCGTATCTTTCAGGCCTCTTTGGATTGCTTAGGAACTTGGCATACCAGAAACGTTATCATATAATTCTGCAGGGAATCAGGGATGGGCCTTGATGCACAGCTCTTAGCGGAGGAGCATCTCTCCAGCCCCGGAACGAACTCTTAAAGCTGTTCTCTGACCTTGAGAAAACAAATTAAGTGCACTGGCTGCTCTTCCAGAGAATTCTCTTCAGTTCCCAGCGTCCACCTGGCGACTCACAACCACCTACAACTCCAGTTCCAGGGGATCCAGTGCCCTCTTCTGGCCTCCTAGGGCACTGCATGAACATAAACATACATGCAGGCAAAGCACCTATACGCATAAAATAAAATTAAAAAAAAAAAGGTTGGTTCTCTCATCCTCATGCTTGGCAGGACATTTACTCCCAGAACCCTGTCAGGAAACAGAGGTTCCTTTTTTTTTGTCTTTTTGAGACAGTCTCTCCACATAGCCCTGGCTGCTGGCCCTTTTATAACCTTTAAACTCTTGAATATTTGAGACATTTAATAGATTGGTGACAGTTTACTTAAATAGTCAGTCAGCTTTTTGCTCCGTTGCAGTGACTGACCATGAACTACGCTGTGATGTTAAGGTCGATGTGATAGACAGCATTGAAATTGTTTCTCGAACCCGGGAGCTGTATGTGGACGATGCACCCCTGGAACTGATGGTGAGGGCCCTGGATGCTAAAGGTAAGGGGACTGGAGATGGTCTGAGAAAACGTGTACCTAAAACAGAGCAGTACTCCTTCACGTTGGGCTCGGAAACAGGACCGTGTAATGGTAGCAGGTTGTGAATGTGACCTGTTCGCTCACTGGGGCACGCAGGCGGGTTGGCAGTGCAGGATGTAGTTCAATGTATGAGCTGCCGTCTTGCAAAAAAAAAAAAAAAACAACAACAAAAAACTACTGCTATTATTTCTTGTTATTTCTGTACTTTAAAAGAAATTAGTTCAGGCTAGGGGAGATAGCTCCGTGGTTAAGAGCACTGGCTGCTCTTCCAGAGGACCCAGGTTCAATTCCCAGCACCCACATGGCAGTTCACTGCTGTCTGTAACTCCAGTTTCAGGGGATCCGACATCCTCACCGCACAGACATACATGCAGGCAAAAACACCAATGCAAATGAAAATAAAATTAAAAAAAAAAAAGAAATTAGTATATGAGGGCGGGGCCTGTGTATCCTGCCGTACACAGGGAAGTCTTAGTACAACGTGTGGAAGTCAGTTCTCTCCTTCTACCGCGTGGGTCCTGGGGCAAACTCGGGTCCTCAGGCTTGGCGACCATCTCACTAGCACTGACTTTTGTTTTGTTTCGAGACAGGGTCTCAACTCTATATCCCTGACTGTCCTGGAACTCTCTCTGTGGACCAGGCTGGCCTCCAACTCACAGAGATCAGCCCACTACTGCCTCCAGAGTTCTGGGATTAAAGGCGTGCGCCACCGTGCAGGGACGAGCTCTTTTAAAGTATTGACATCTGCCACTGAGCTTCTATTGATGGTCCCCAGATCTACAATTAAGGATATATTTTAAGATTTATTGCCGGGCGGTGGTGATGTACACTTTTAATCCCAGCACTCAGGAGGCAGAGGTGGGCGGATCTCTGTGAGTTCGAGGCCAGCCTGGTCTACAGAGTGAGTTCCAGAACAGGCTCCAAAGCTACACAGAGAAACCCTGTCTCGAAAAAAAAAAACAAATTAAAAAAAAAAAGATTTATTGATAACTCTGATTTTGTTTTTGTTTGTTTGTTTGTTTACATTGTTTTAGATTTATTGATTTTAGTTTCCATGTATGGGTGTTTGTATGTATGTACCACTTACAGGCCTAGTGTTCAAGGAGGTCCAAAGAGGGTGGATCCCCTAGATCAGGAGTTATAGATTCTTGTGAGCCACCTGATTTATGTTGCCTTAAACGTGCTATAGTAATGTTGTAAAATGATATTAAAAACAGTCATCACTACTATTTTGTAAATTTTTATTTAGTAAACAGGATTAAAATTTTATTTACTGTGTTTTTTATTTACTGTTGCTGGCATGCATATGGAGGTCGTTTTCTACATTTACAGGATGGAGCTCAGGCGGCCAGGCTCGCACTGTGAGTACCTGGGCCCACCGATCCACCTCAGTAGCCCAAGACAATTGGGCTAATTTTTAAGACTTGAAAAAGTAACTTTTGGAATCTATTTTTCATGAAAATTTGTGTAGAAGGAACCAGGGTGAAATATGCCTATCACCTATGAGGTGTCTTAGGTGGCTTCTGAAGTATGGCTGTCACCTGTGAGATGTCTTAGGTGGCCTCTGGATAGAAAGGGACAGAGAGACTTTGGAAGCTTTGCCAGCTGGCAGTGGGTCCATGTGGGTCCCTTCTACTTTAGAAAGTCTGTTGGAGCTGAGCCATGGTGGCACACACCTTTAATCCCAGCACTCGGGAGGCAGAACCTGACAGATGTCTGTGAGTTCGAGGCCAGCTTGGTCTACCGAGAGAGTTCCAGGACAGGCACCAAAACTACACAGAGGGACCCCGTCTCAAAAAACCTAAATAAATAAGGACAGCCTTTGGGAATGGCACTTACATTGTCATGTGAGTGTTTCAATCAGTTAATAAAAGTTTCGTTATTTGTTTTGTTACAGAAAAAGACCTAAAGTGATGTTCTGGTTAGTCCCTTTCTTGATGAAGATACTTAAATGTTTTGGAATGTATGATTCTATCTTGCCTGCTTTTGGCTTCCTCTACAGGAAACACGTTTAGTACTTTGGCGGGCATGGTGTTTGAGTGGAGCATTGCCCAGGATAACGAGTCAGCAAGAGAAGAGCCGTCTAACAAAATTAGGTAAAGCTGGAGCCTGACATACCACCTGTCTTTGGAGGAGATGTGTCTCTGTGCGACACTCTGGACAGCAGCCACCTGTGCGGACTTTGATAATCCTACTGTCTGGTTTTTCTGTTTTTAATTTTAAACAGATATATTCACTAGGGCAAATTATCTTTGGTAGAAAATAGAGGAGATAAATGTGGAAACCTTCATGAGAGTTCATTTGGGGCTCCGTGAGCTCAGGCTGTCTGCACATGCTAAAATTGTGTGAGATAATTAGCTGGGGATGTTGGCAAGCACCTTTAATCCTGGCAGTCAGGAGGCAGAGGCAAGCTGATTTCTGTGAATTAAAAAATAACTTGGTTTACATAGTGAGTTATAGACCAGCCAGGTCTACACAGTAGGGCCATCTTAAAAAAAAAAAAAATTTAAAACAACAAAAGGATTCTGTTTTTAGTACCAAAGAACAGATCACAGACAGCCTAAATTGCAGTCATATAGCAGTCTTAGCCATAGGCTAGCCCTTCTGGAAGTCAAAAATTAAAAAACTCAAACCAGGCTCAGTGGCACAGAACTATAATCCCAGTACCGGGGGATGGAGTGGGGTGGAGTGGGATGCTGAAGCAGGGGGATTAGAAATTCAGGGTGAGCTGGGCAGTAGTGGTTCACACCTTTAATTCCACCACTGGAGAGGCAGGTGGATCTCTGAGTTTGAGGCCAGCCTGGTTCCAGGACAGCCAGGGCTACACAGGGAAACCCTGTCTTTAAAAAAAAAAAAAAAGAAGTAGTAGTAGTAGTTAAGGGTGAGCCTTTGCTACATAGCAAATTCAAGTTAGAGGCCAGTCTGGGTTAGTTGCATAAGACACTGTTTCAAAAAGCCCACAAA
>CABHPQ010166042.1:2260-31400 GCA_902168405.1 Peromyscus aztecus
TATAGTGCAAGAGCTTCAGACACACAGGATGCTATAGTGCAAGAGCTGCAGACACACAGCATGCTATAGTGCAAGAGCTGCAGACACACGGGATGCTATAGTGCAAGAGCTGCAGACACACAGCATGCTATAGTGCAAGAGCTGCAGACACACAGCATGCTAGAGTCAACGAGCCCTTTGGCTGACCACAAGCGTTAGCTCTTCCTTTCCCTTTAAATCTCAGGTTCTGTTTTCCTGTGTGGCTGCGTTTCCAGTTGGCATGGCACACGTTCCACATTGCTAATAGTCTCCCTCTCCCTGGCACAATGCAATGAGCCCATGTGCCAGTACTTGCTGTACCCATGGAGGATTGTGCTAATCTCGGTCCCTAAATATAGTGGTGACTGTCACCACCCAACCTGTGGGTGGTGTGCACTTGCCACCTGCATACCTTACCAACTTCACGTGTCATCTAATACCTTCCTGCTGCTGCCCCAGCAAGAGCTTGATATATAGGAAGAGTGGCATAAAAATGCCATGGGAGCTGGGCAGATGGTCGCCAGGGTGCAGGCAGACAGGATGTTCTGTTCTAAGGTCACAGTGAGCTTTGTGGTGACCTTGGCTGCTACCCTTGGTCAGAATTCAGATTATGGTGCCAATGCCTTGCTATTAGAGACCCATTCTGTATCCTGCCCAATCTCAGCCACATTCTAGGACCACCAATTGTCCCTTGCCTGGTGGTGGTGTGGTGGCAGACACAACATGCCGGCGGGGGGGGGGGGGGGGGGCTTGGGGGGATTCTGTGCTTTGGGCTTGATTCTGTGCTTGGGGCTTGATTCTGTGCTGTGTAGCCTGATTGCAAAATCTCTGCCTCTCTTCACTTAGCAGCCGCAGAAGTAGCACCTTTTGTGGCTTAGAGGCATGATGTGTGCAAACGAGAGGAAGAGGCTTATTTTGAGCAAAACATTTCAAATCATTATGACGACGATGAAGAGACCTTTCACAAGGCTTTCTGAGCCACCAGTGTGCGTCACCAATGCTAGGAAGCACACTTTTTATACTTGGTGGGGTCAGGCACAAGATATCCATTGGTTACTTCTAGGGCAATTATTTTCCTAGTTTCTCTTCCTTCAAGAAGACAATACCCATGCCAGTGGCTTATTTGAGCACTCTGTGTATCTAATTTTTTTCTGGTGTGTGTGTGTGTGTGTGTGTGTGTGTGTGTGTGTATGTGTGTGTGTTTGCATGCATGAGTGAGCACACATGGAACTATTGGAGGCCAGAGGATAACTTGTAGGAGTCAATTCTTTCCTTCTACCTGGTGGGTCCTGGGGATCTAACTCAGGTTAATGGCAGGTGCTTTTATTTACCGGCTGAGCCTTCTTGCTATCTTTAAAGTTTTTTGAGTATGGGTTTTTTTTTTTTTTTACCAGTTTGTATATCTGTGCACTACTCACACACCTGATGCCAATGGAGGCCAGAAGAGGGTGTCAGATCGCTTGGAACTGGAATTCTAGGTGGTTGTCAGCTACCATGTGGGTGCAGGGAATTGAATCTGGGTCCTCTAGAAGAGCAACCAGTGCTCTTAACCACTGAGCCAACTCTTCAGTCCCTTAAATTATCTTTTATCTAGTATTTCCAATCCATACACAATTATAAAAAAATCTGAAAACATGATTTCCAAACAATAATTTTTAAACAACACCTCCCCCGGCCCCCATAGGAAATCTTATGCTAGACATTGGTTAGCAAATCTGGAATGACATCACCTCACTTCATGACATGGCTTTTGCTTAGTCAACAGCCTATTCTACTCCTCCATTTTAAGACTGTCCCTAATGTTTCTGTGAGTGTTTCCAAACAGTGAATCGTAGACTAGTGTGGTGGTATTGCGTTCCCCAAAATATTGTGTACTTTAATAAACTTATCTGGGGTCAGAGACAGAACAGCCACAATATTAAACATGAGGATAGGCAGTGGTAGCATACGCCTTTAATCCTGGCATTCCAGAGGCAGAAATTCATGTGTTCAAGGATACACCCAAGCATGGTGACCCACGCCTTTAATCCCAGAAAGCAAGTCTTCAATCCCAGGGAGTGGCGGTAGAAAGCAGAAAGGTATATAAGGCGTGAGGACCAGAAACTAGAGGCATTTGCCCTGGAGAGGCATTTGCCCTGGAGAGGCATTTGCCCTGGAGAGGCATTTGGCCTGGAGAAGCATTCAGGCTTCTAGCAGCAGTTCAGCTGAGAATCATTTGGATATGAGGACATAGAGGCTTCCAGTCTGAGGAAGCAAGACCAGCTGAGAAGTTTGCCAGGTGAGGTTGGCTGTGGCTTGTTCTGTCTCTCTGATCTTCCAGTGTTCACCCCAATACCTGGCTGAGGTTTGATTTTATTAATAAGAACTTTGAAGATTCCTGCAAGCCAAGCAATCTGCCTTTGAGGAATGACATGCTTGAATATCCATTTAAAACGCTGCAAAATTCATGACAAGGGAATTCATTTGTTACTGGGAGTCTGTGCATTCTTAGTCTTTAACCCAGGATCCCCATCCAGAGCAATGGACCCCAGAATATGGCTTGAAGACCTCGCATCAGCTGGAGCTTGCACAAATCAGACTCTTCAGATCTAGGCACATGGGAGTACACTAGCTGTTTTAACAGTCTCTGAAAATTTGAGAACTGTGAGTTTAAACTATGATTTCCTAACCAAATAGATCTTCACTCCCATGAGGTGTTAGTACTTATTTTTCTTTTTAATTAAAAAAAGATCATCTTGTTTAATGCTGCATACCATAAAAGAGAAACTGCAAAAACTGTTACCTAGTATAAAAATGTATTATAGAGAAATGATTGATAGGATAAAAGGGTAGATATTGAATCTACTCTGAAAAGAAAAAAGGGAGAATATGGATATTATAGAATTAAAAGGTACATTATTGAATCTACATTTGAAAAACAGCTACTTGTTCTAAATATTTTACATTGGATTGGATTTTTGTATATTGTATACAAATTGTGTACATTGATACAAATTTGAGATTAATTTTGTTAGAACATACTGTACATATGTTTCTAATCTTGTTCAAGGTATTATAACTATACAGTTCTTTTAGCAATGTAGTGCAAAATTTCTAGTCTTTGAAAGTTATTATTACCAACTAATTAGGATATAAAGAAATGCAAAACAGCAGTTAGTCACTACAATCTAACTTGTAGTCAGGTTACATATGTTTTCAAGGTCAAATAGATATATGTTTTAGATACATAGGTCATCTTCAAACAGTTCAGAGATCTACAGAATATGGCATTTAAGATGTTTTAATAACATAGATTTTTTTTTATGACTATGAGACATGTCTGCTTCTGGCATCACCAATTTACTTCAGAGAAGATAATGGGCATCAAAGAAACGCCATATGGAGTTTACTTTCATTGTGGCAAAAGTTAACCACTGGGCAAGAAAGTGCCCTTACCTTGACTGCTGACAGTATGCTGTCCAAATGGACAAACAGGACACAAAAGAAAGGACTGCCAAACTTTGCCAAGACAATGTAGGAAGGCCCTTCAGAAAATCCTGCTTCATAGATGAGTCTGTCAGATATGCTAGGCCTGTAGGCTAAAGATGATGTCCCAATGTTGCAGAGGAACCTTGGGTAAATGTCCATGCAGCCAGCTGTTTCTGTCATTTCCCACATTTTTTGGAAGTTGCTTGCTTGCACTTCCAGCTACTTAGGTAATATTATTTCCTTCTTGGGTCTCTGAGTGAGTTGAAGACTAGATAGTTATAGTTACAGTTTTCCTTGCTAACAAATTCAGAAAAGAAACTCACTGAAGAGGTGTAAAGTGTATAAGTTTGAAAGACATCAAAAGATAGTATTGGTTGGTAATACAAGTTAGGATAGAAAGTGAATTAGGTACAATATTTTGGACTCACCAAAATAGGTTAGATAATGGAATATTTTCTCTGAATTTGTCAAATGTTTATGGACTGGACATTGTTAATGTAATTCTTGACTGTATATATTGTATATACTTATTGTACTTATTGTATATAGTTTTTCTTATATTAGTTATAACCTTCTTTTATTATTTTAGGCAAAAAAGGGGAAATGTGGTGATATATTGTGTATCCTAATAAAATTTGCCTGAAGATCCGAGAATAGAACAAGCTACTAGATTGAACATAGAGGCCAGGCCGTGGTGGCGCACACTTTTAATCCTAGCACTGGGAAGCACACATGCCTTTAATCCTAGGAAGTGATGGCTGGGCAGAGAAAGGTCTATAAGGTGTGAAGAGATAGGAACTAAAGGCTTTTTGGTAGAAGCATCCCTTTCAGCTAGAGGCTTTTTTTGGCTGAGGCCTTTTCAGCTGAGGAAGCTCATTTGGCTAGAGACCTATTGGCTGAGACTTTTTCAGGCTGAGGAGTTGGTGAGATAAGAGGTGGTGGCTGTGGTTTGTCCCTTTGCCTCTCTGATCTTTCAGCGTTTACTCCAATATATGGCTTGAGATTTTTTTTTTATAAGACCATTTAAGATTCATGTTCCAGTTACCTCTAGGTTGAGTGTAATGCCACATTTCTTACTAGTTTAAAAAAAAAGATTTATGGGGGCTGGAGAGATGGCTCAGTGGTTAAGAGCCCCGACTGCTCTTCCAGAGGTCCTGAGTTCAATTTCCAGCAACCACATGGTGGCTCACAACCACTTGTAATGGGATCTGGTGCCCTCTTCTGGCCTTCAGGGACACATGCAAGCAGAACACTGTATACATAATAAATAAATAAACCTTTAAAAAAATAGCACTCTTTAAAAAACAAGATTTATGTGCATGTGCCTGAGTGTATGTATGTATGTGTGCCACATGAGTACAGGTACCCAAGGAGGCCAGAAGTCAGTGTCAGACCCCCTTGAACTGGAATTACAGGAGGTTGTGAGTCACCCAAAGTGGATGCTGAACTGAGGTCCTCTGCAAGAGCAGCAAGTGTCCTTCCCTCTGCACCATCTCTCCAGTCTCTTGATGGCTTTTAAGTAACATTTAGTAAGAAAAGGAGAGTTTTGAAAAAAATATTAAAATATTAGAGGTTGGAGTTTGTTCTTGGCATGTTATTATTATTTTTAGTATTATTGACAGGATCGCATGTATCTGAGACTGGTCTGTATACCAAGCTTTTGCTTTTGGGCCACTAATCAGTTCCCAAGTCATGACACGGAGACATTATTAGTTATGAATGTTCAGCCTAGCTTAGACACGTTTCTGGCTAGCTCTTAAATCAACCCGTTTCTCTTCATCTACGTTTTGCCTCAGGGCGTTTCACTTTTCTTTCCTTCTGTGTGTCTTACTTTCACTGCTTCTCGTGTCTGTCTGTCTGGCAGCTGCCTGGCTTCTTGCCCTGGGTGTGTCCCTCTGTTTCTCCCTCATTCTCTTCTCCTTCTCTCGTTCTCTCAAGTCTAGATTTCTCCTATTCTCTCTGCCCGCCGGTCCTGCCTGTCCTTTCTCTGCCTAGCTATTGACCATTCAGCTTTTTATTAGACCAATCAGGTGCCTTAGGCAGGCAAGGTGAAACAGCAACACATCTGTTTATAATTAAACAAATGCAGCAGAAACAAATGTAACACACTTTTACACAGTTAAAGTACTATTCCACAGCATAAACTAATGTAATGCTGTAGCTGGAGAGTTTTCTCTCCGGTCCCGCCAAGCCCCGGCAGTCTGACAGCCCACTTATAAAATAAACACACAGACGCTTATATTATTTAAACTGTTTGGTCTAATGGCTCAGACTTCTAGCTATCTAGTTCTTACATCTTAAATTAATCCATTTCTATAAATCTATACCTTGCCACGTGGCTCATGGCTTACCAGCATCTTCACATGCTGCTTGTCATGGCGGTGGCTGGCAGTGTCCCCTCCGCCTTCCTGTTCTCTCAGTTCTCCTCTCTGTTAGTCCCGCCTATACTTCCTGTCTGGCTACTGGTCAATCAGTGTTTTGTTTATTGACCAATCAGAGCAACACATTTGACATACAGACCATTCCACAGCACTTCCCTTTTTCTTTTCTTTTTTTTAAAAAGGAAGGTTTTAACTTTTACACATCTCCAAAGCCAGCTTGGTATATTTGGGAATTTGGGCATAGCTTCTCTTACTACTTCCTGCTGGAGGGGGGCGCTGTATCTTTATGTAGTAAAATATTCCACAACAGGCCTAGAACTCACTATGCTCTGATCTTGAAATTCAGATCGTCCTGTCTCCATCTCCATAATACCAGGATTACAGTCACGTGTATGGTTTATACAGTGTTGGGGATCAAACCCAGGGCTTTCTGCATGCTTGCTGAGCACTCTACCACTTGACCTAGCTTTCCTGGCTCACTGACTGCTGAGCTCCATCTCTTGGTTTCCTGAAATCCTCTTGGAAGCAGCTTTCTTGTGCTTAGCCAGTCTGCACTTGCTGACTCTGCCGATTGCCTGGCTTTCCTGCTCACCGTTGGCACCTTCCACTCCTTGTCCTCTGCCCTGACATCCGAGTGGTATGCTTTACTGACCCAGACAGCTGTTCTCACTTCCCTAGTTTGAGTCTATGTGAGCACTTCCTTGCTGTAAGGCCTTTCCACACCCCAATTCCTTAAATGTGCACTCCACATTATAGATATCCAAACCCAATTCTTCTTCCCTGGCATAAACTCCACAGTCCCCTCCTGAAATGCATGCATGATAACACAGTCAATCAGCAGCAGTGGAGAAATGTTTGATTCTGTCCATCACTAGATGTTGGCTTGGAACCTTTGCAAGATAACCAGGCACACCAACAGTGGGTCAGCTTCCTTGCTTGTTAGCCAGCATTTCTCGGCTCCACTTCGGGGACTTCAGAACTCTGAGTACCTTTGAGGGTTTTTTTTTCTGGATAAAACAGTAGGAGTATATTTTCTTGCAGTTCTGGATTCTGGAAGTTCCAGTGTTCACTTTCCACTGGGTGTTTGTTTCTGGAGAGGTCTTTCTTCCAGTCTTACTGATATATTGCTGTCTTCTTGCCGAGTCCTACACAGCCTCTTCTCTGTGCACACTTGTGGGGGGAATTGGCATTCTGGTATCTTTTCCTTATCATTATTTGTTTTAACTGTTTGTTTTTAATTGAGAAATAAAAATTGCATAGTTACATAATTATCCTGTACAACACGATGTTTCAAAATATTTATATACTATGCGATGGCTAAACTGACCTTGCTCAAGGGTGTGTGACTTCACGTACTTAGCTTTGCTGAGAGCACTCCTTCCTGAATTGTCTTACCCCTTGATCCAGTGTTGCACCATTTCCCCTCAAGTTTCTTAACTGCAGATGGAAAGTCATGGCTCCCGTCCTCCTTGCCTGTCAGCAGGTCTTTTATCTTTTGGGGGCAGGGATTAGGTGTCGTGGGTGGGGTGGGGGTGATGTATTAGTGGATTTGAAAACCGACTCCTGCCCCATCCAGCTCCTGTGTGGCCTGGCATCGATGTCCATGGTCTGGCATTGACGCATATGGCATCATATATAGTTTGTAAAACACCTTTGGATTTCATCATTACAAAGCACCTCATCCAGTCCGAGAGGGGAGCAGGGAGTTCTCATTACCGCTGTTTTACTGGTAAAATAATAGATCTGGAAGATGGCCATCTTCCCACAGGCTGGAATAATGAAAGGCAAAATGGGGCTTGTCTGGGTTCGTGTTAACTTGACCTTTACTTTACCAAGTCCCCTTTGCTAAGTGGGTATCATCTTATATCAATACAGCCCGAACGACAGCTCAATGACTTTGTTCAGTGGAGATTTGACTTAATGCATTTACAGAAATCACACTTGTGTTGACTTTACAAATGGAAGTTCCATTACTTTTGTAGAAACTTATTATTCTTGTTTTATAAGTGAGAAAACACACTTTGGATAGAGTGAGGAATTTGGTCAAGGTTACGTGGGTGTCATAGTTGATTGCCACTGGGTTCTCTGATGGCACCCCTGTTTCCTATGCACAGCTCCTGTCCACTGTAAGAAAAGATATGAACCAAGTTAGGTGGGGTTTTCCAAGCCTTTTCCACTGAGAACTACAGACACATGGGTTTCTCTCATACTGGTCTGTGACTCTGCCAGACTCTAGGGATGGGAGCAAGGAGTCTGGATGGTGACTGCTGCACCAGGGGAAAATTCTTTCTTTTAGTTTTTAAAAAATATAGTGCAATATTGTTATTCGGGGTTCATTTCTTTTTAATGGGTGTTTTGGGTGTTTGGGTGAGCTTTTGAATAGGAGGCCACTGCAAGAACTCTGCCAACCAGGTTTATTTAATTAACTAGTTAATTTATTTTGGGGTGTGTGTGTGTGTGTGTGTGTGTGTGTGTGTGTGTGTGTGTGTGTTGAGCCCAGGTCCTTGAATATTCTAGGCAAATACTTTACCATGTAGCTATACCTGGCTCTTCATTTTTTTATGTACAATTTTCTATGGGAGGTTTGGCTTTCTGTATAACAACATCAATTAAACTTCACTGAGTGAAATGCTGACCTAGATAGGGCAAGCTTAGATTCAAATTTCATTCTCTAAGGGCTAGCCATTTCTTCCCTCCTGCAAATTCCACATTTCCACATCACAACTCTTCTGAAAATGGATATCAGTTATTAAATCACTTCTCAAATCGTCTTTGTCTAGAACTGCAGTTGTCAGGGGACTGGAGGACTTTGAATCAGTATCAGCAGCACCTGGGAGCTTGTTAGAAACACAAGCCTCAGGCAGCCTGAAGCAGAATCTGTATTTGATGAGAACCTCAGATAACACATATGTATGTTAACATTTGGAAGCACTGATAAGGGCACAATGTATTTTACTAATACCATTAGCCTTTTGTGCATAGATGTAACCAACCTCACAAAAATACTTAATTTTCATCTATACCAAATATGCTCAGACTTTCTCCTTCTTACTACTCCCTAAGGAAGGCAGCAAAACAACTGCTTTTATCACATTTAGATTGCATAAGCCCATATATTTGCATTCACTTATGTTAGTACTTTCTAGACATCACGTCCTTAGTGAAATCTTCACCTGCTCCTCATAAAACTGGCGAAGAGAAACTGTCTTCCAAAGTCCTTACAGCTCCCTCACCTCCTTTGTGCTTCATCAGTCCTCACCTTCACCCCAAAAGTTACAACAGAGGAATCACATTTATCTTCCCACTGCCCCACTGTCCTCCCTGAGGACAAAGACTCTGTCCCCTTGAGTCCCTGTCCTGCCTTTAGTACCTAGAAATGCTGCCAAGCTTTACATTACAGATAGTCTTTAAATATTTGCTGAATAAATGGATCCTGAAAAACTGCATCTTAATATCATTCAAGCCAAGAATTCCATGACTCTGGGCATGTGGGGTGGCACTGGACACAACCATTGAAGATGGAAGAGGGTGGGTTTAGACAACTCCTCTCTACCTGGGAGACACTGTTAGCTGCCAGGCAACCATGGCTAGCTCAAAACTAAAAACTGTTAAAGCACACTTCATAAACAGGAGACAGGACCAGCTTTCCAAACCTGACCATATGTTTAATGCTTATTGGCCAATAGATCTGAGGCAAAAATTGAGGTTCAACTAATATCTTTTTACTACCAAGAAAAGTATTCACAAGTTCTTTGCTACCAGCAAGAGTAACTCAATGGTAATTTACTACTTAGAAAGTACCCAGCAAGCAAAGCTAAACTTTCATTGTTACTTCTTCCTTTTTAAGTATTTCAAGAAAACCAAAAATGGTAGGAGAGAAAAAATACCCAACAACCTCCATACCAAATGCCACATCTAGAGATGAAAAAGTATACCTGAAGTGAAGAAAGTCGCTACCTGGAGTTCATCAGTTAAACTCTGACGAAGGAAAGATGACAAAGCATTGTGGACTGACTGACTTCCTCCCTCCCTCCCTCCCTTCCTTACTTTCTTCCTTTCTTTTTTTTTCTTCCTGAGACAAGGTTTCTCTGTGTAGCCCTAGCTGTCCTGGAACTCACTCTGTAGCCCAGGCTGGCCTTGAACTCAGAGATCCACCTGCCTCTGCCTCCCGAGTGCTGAGATTAAAGGTGTGTGGAGTTTATAATGTAGGCCAAAGTGAAAATAATGTATGTAGACAACTATAGCATGGAGAACGGGGAAGAGAGGTAGAAACACCTTGCTGAAGCATTCTTATGTGTCGGATGGCTAATGTTATTTAAAAATATACTACAGTCAGGGAAAGATGCACAATACAAACTCCAGGGCCACATCTAAAATATGGAAAATAAGCCTTTGATGAAACTCATCATAATAGCTAGTTGATCAAAAGAAAGACAAAGAACAACAACAACAACAACAAAAGACAAACTAAAACAACAGCAAAAAACCCAGATAAATAGAAAGCAAACAGCAAAAAGGACTTAAATCCAACCGGTTTGGTAACTGCATTAATGAAAACGATCTAAGCACTTCAATTAGAGGAAGGGGATGTCAGATGTGATACAAAACCAAAACAAAAGAAAACAAACCGCCCCAAGTCCACACTGTCTACATTTAAAAAGACAAGGAAGATACACTGAGGGAAAACTGAGCTCCAAAGAGCTTCAATGGGCAGGAGGTGGCTCAGTGGTGGAGTATGTGCTTAGTTACCATGGAGACCCAGTTTCAATCTCCAGCATCCAAAAACAACAGGTAAAAATAAAATAAGATAAAGTAAAAATTCTCTAGTGGCTACATTAGTATCAGACAAAGTAGACTTCTGATAAGAACATAGTGTCTAAAAACACAGCAAAAGTTGGACCCAGTGGTGTGTGGGAATGACTATACCTGCCTGCTTTGGTTTCTATACACATAAATAAGGACCCTGCTTTTGACTTTCCCTCTCTTTCTAAAAGCCTGGGGGGGGGGGCGTTGCTATGGTTTCCGTGTGTTTACACTTAGTAGTCAATGTAATGGGTTAGCAGTGAGACCTTAAAAAAAATGACTGGACTATGAAGGGAACTCCATGAATGGAGTTGGGCCCTTTGTGAAAGAGGCTTCATGTAGCGTTTTGTTGGCTTTTTCTGTCACATGGAGACATACCACTCCTCTCCTCAAGGACATGCAGCAGGGACATGCTCCTGTGGAAGAAGATAGTCTTCCTGGCCCATTGGTCTTGCTCTTTTTCTAGAACTGTGGGGAAGTACACGTCCACCCCATCTTAGGTATTGTGTTATAGAAACTGACAGTGAAGCCAGGGAGTCACAGGCTTCTACAGGGACCTCTCATTGGCTCACATGATGAGGTTCGTGAACTCTACCTTCATTTGTACTTGATTTTACCTGCCCCTGGAGTGATCCATGCTCTCCCAGGGCTGTTGTCTCTCCTGCTTCCTGCTACCCCTTATAGCTACCCTCTTGGTACCCTACTCTGCTCACTCTACCTCCCCTGCTGTCTGGCTCAGGGCACGTGCTCGCCGTTTCACTCACAGGTAACCGGACTGGGAAATAACTTCTCTGGACTCTGGCTCTATCGAAGAGACTCTTGGAAAGGCAGCTTGGTGACACAGCCCTTTTGGTATCACACACTTTGTTTAGGTTTGAGTGCTGAGTATGGATGGTTTCATATAACAGCTTCCATGCTGCCATTGAAAGGGTTTCTCCTCTCTTTCCTATTGCCAATAGACATTCTTTTCTTGTGGTGAATTTTACCCAGAATTCCTCACTCCCCGTTTGACTGGTTCTTGTGGCTCTCTGACACTCATGCTATTTACCACTGTATCACCCTGTTTACACCAGTGTTTTCCAGGGTTCTTGGGATTCTCCTTGTTCCCATGGTTGGATGCCATTTTTCTGAAGGCCCTGCTGACTTCCATTGAAGAAGCGAGTGTGAAGAAGCGTCTCACACACCCTGTCTTCACTTAGTTTTATAGACTTTCTGTTTTAGTCATTGAGCTAACTGAGCACATACCACGGGCTGTGCATGATACAGTCTACACATACATTTTCAAGAACCTGGGAGAGGGGATCCTGTTTAGAATCTATGGAGATAAATCACAAAATAGGAAATGTGAACAATTAGTTAACATGTTTCTTATTGCTTCATTTAAAATTAGAAACCTTCAAAATGGAAAATCAGAGTGTAAAATGCCATCCACTAGCTTGAGTGTCTTAAAAGAGGTGTGGTTATGAGAACTAGGTATGACCAGTTCTGATTCCAAGCTGCCTTTTGATCCCTTAGGTAAGGTGACAGAGGTCATTTGAGGACAAAGCTGAGCCCCTGATGCTCTGACATGGTCAGTCTTGAATGAGGATGTGGAGACACTGGTTGGTGTGGAGTTGAAATGACATCCTAAAGCTAGCCACTCAGAGACCGTGGCCTCCTTTCCATAAATGCCAGCCTTATTGCTCATTGAGTGAAATAGTATGCCTTTCACCTTCCTAGATCTCAAGGAAGTGGTCAAGAACTTATTCTCTCTGAAACAGTTCTAATGTTTAATTTGGGGTTTGATGTGTCTTGTCACCATGTCACCACATCGTCACAAGGGTTTCTTGGCACAGAGATTGGGAGCATGTGCGCTGTTTGTGGAACAGGGTTATGGTAATGCCTGCCCGCAGGGTTATGGGAAGGATGAGGTGAGCTAAGGTACACATGTCTAGTGCTCCCAGTTCATGGCCTTCAAAGGCTGCTGCTGTTCAAAGCAGAAACTGCAAATTTCATAGTATGACTCCCAAAGACCTTGGGGGATCTGGCTTCACCCCACTCTCCTCACTTAGTCGAATGAGTTAATGCGAGTGCTCTGCAGTGCTCCACTTTTGTGCCTTGACTCGCTCTGCCCCCTGACGGAAGATCCCAGCTTCCCCTCTGCCCAGTCCTACCCCTCCTGCGAGGCTTGGTGCACACTCTCTGGGAGGGCTTTCCCATTGTCTAGGCCATGGAGAACAGTTCCTCTTTGCATGTTCAGCTCGCTCTATGTGGACCTTATAGAAACCCTACTTTCTACTTTTGTTCCACCAATTTACATGTATATTGTGTCTCTGTGTGTTTCAAAGAACAAGTCTGAGGCTATTTCCCCTTGAACATTCAGTCACCCTGGCATTTTGTTTTACCCAGAATATTTTATAAACAAATGGATTAAACCTGAGAGTTTCTATTTGGTGAAGTTTAGGGGCTTGTGGGAGTCACTGTCCTGTACTTATCTACACTGTATAGAATTTCCTTCCTTTGAGTGCTGACTAAAGAGTGTAAAATTGCTCTCCTAATTACAAGCATTTGATTAGAACACCTCATGAGTCTCCCCTAGCTTTAGAAAACTGTGAGCTCATTCATTATCTGGAGAGATGTCAAGATGACGCCCTGAATCCTCTCTGTAGAGTTTCAGGGCTGGGTGTCAACCTGGATGTAGGGAGAATTGAGTCACTGAAGCTGATAGATTAGTTTGTACTCTAGAATTAATGACCTGGTGTTCAGAATCCTTGGATGCTTTGTTATCCAGTTTTCCAACATGTGTTTGGGATTCTGGATAATAGAGTGTAGAGTCTTTCCACTGAATGAGGCTTTCTCTTCTCCTCTTTGAGGCTGGCTCCTCATGAAGCCTTTTTAGCTCTGCCACAGCTCACAGGCTTTGCCTGAGCAAGTCTGTATCAGTCACTCCTTCATTACTCTGATTAAATTACCTGACTTAGGTAAGAGGGAAGTTTCATTTTGGTTTCACCGTTTCAGAGAGTTTCAGTCCATTCAAATGGGGACGGCACAGCAGAGGGCCCTCTCTATTACAGCAGGACCGTGAGGGTGAAGGCTGCTCACAGTGGGGCAGTCCAGGAAGCAGAGCAGAACTGGGACTGGGGCCAAGTGTAACCTTCAAAGACCTACCCCTAATGACCCACTCTTCCAGCTAGGCCACGTCTCCCGAAGCCTCCATAGACAATGCCACCGGCTGGGGAATAAGCCTTTAAGTCTCCGAGGGTGTTTCAGAGCCAGACTGTAATTAAGTCTAATGAACAAATCCTCTCTGGCTTTCTAGCTCATTGCTGAGCAGCCCAGTTGTTAGGAAGGTTTCTCTTATATTGAATCAAAATTTATCTGTGTCTTAAGCTGGTGAGAAAAGGCGCTTGCCATCAAGTCTCACGACCTGAGTTTGATACCTGGAACCCACATGGTAGAAGGAGAGAACTGATTCCCACAGTTGTCTTCTGACCTCTACACACAAGATATGGTACATGTGCATGCCCAAGTGCACACACACACACACACAACAAACAAACACATAAATAAACGTAAAAATTATCTTTATCATTTTTTCTCATTGGTCCTATTTTAGCTTTGGAGCCAAGGAGAAGTTCACTCTCTAATCCATATCTGAACTCTCCATATTCATAAATGTATTCCTTGGGGATTCATAGGCTAGGCTCCTCCAGCTCCTTTGACAGCTTGTATGACAATCTCTCGGGCCTCTTTGTGGATTTCCGGTTTGTTAATGATCTTCCTAAAATGTAGAGCAGAATGTACCATGCTCACCTCTAGTTACAGACTATGTTTACTTCCAGGCACATTTCTCTAGATGCTTTGCACATATCATCTCACTTCATGCTCTAAACAGCCCGATGCAGGTAGTGCTTACTACTTTCATTTTACAGATGAGAAATCCGCAGCTTATTAAGACATTGGTGGACTCAAGGTTTTACAGCAGTAAGAATAAAACTGTGTATGGTGATTTTTCTCAAGCTGACGACTCTCTATACACGATTGTACTTATTGTTTAACAACTTAATTACAATAAATCTAATCCTTTAATACAGTCCCTAGGTTTGAATCGAATGTGATGCAGAAAGTCCGGTGACTGAGAGATCGCTCTGCCCTGGCTGGTGGGCCCAGCTGTGTGGTCTGAACAAATGCCCAGTGACCCTCTGTCACTCCGCGTTGCTCAGTGACTACCTCGAGGGCACGGTGTAGGCTCTCAGTGCTCATTCATGAAGCCATTGCAAGTGATTACTTGCAGCAAATGACTGCTATGGAATGGCTGGGAGGGAAGAACAGGCAGGTGACTTCCTTGACTGGATGGTAAGTTAGAACAGGTTGGCTTCCTTGTCTGTTTGTAAAGACGATACAGGCTAAGCAGCACTGATGCAGAGCGGAGGCCAGCGATGTGACTGGAAATGCCCTGTAGTGCCCGCTGAGAGGAGGGAGGAATTCTTTCCAAACACGTGGGAATCTAGTAAAGCCTTATGGAGGAGGTTGCATTTGAACAAATCCCATGCTTTCGTTTCATTCTCTAAAGACGGGACTTCAATTGGTCTTTCCCATATAAGAGCTTTATAAAAATCAAATAAAGCAGTTCAAGGGAGTTTAATACAATACCTGTCATTCAGTGAGTCATCACTGGAGTTAACTATTTACTATTGGAGAAGCAGCATTAGGTCAGGGTCAGCTGTAGCATTCTGAAGTCATCCCAGCCTGGGTTCAAATCCAATCTGGTGCACTTATGACCACTTAATTCCTCTGAGCCTCGATAACCAACTAGAATGGAGTGGATGACAATATTACTCAAGTAGGTAGATTCTATGAGCTGATGTATGTGTCACACAGTCATATATCTGGGAAACACTTTATATTTGTTTGTCTGATAGAATTATTTACCTTTTGAGCTGGGCCTTGAAGGATGAGTAGGGTTTGGAAAAGAGGAAGAATATGCTAGATAGAAGATCCAGGCATGAAGAACACCGTGATCAGTAAAGAGGTCATTTCATTGGGCCATCTAAACTGTGTGAGGAATTCAGTGACAAGGACTGGGTAATCTTGGGTGCCAGGGTGAAGAGTCTGGGGTCTGGTTTCCCTGGTCAGTGCAGCTATGTTGGGATGTGTTTGAGGTCATTGTTCCTTTGTTCCTCCTATTTCTGTGCCACCTTTATGCCTTCAGTGCTTCCTCCCTGGACTCCTTGCCCTCCACTTCCATCTCGCACCTCTTTTCTTATTGTTCTACAGAGCAGATGTTAAAAAATTGCTCCAAACAAAACTCAAATACTTTCCTTACCTGCTAACCTCTTCAATGGCTTCCTGTGGCTCTTAGGGCAAAAATGGTGTCCTCACAATTTAAAACCTTCTGCTTGATCTAGCTTCTCCTTTACACTGGGACCCAGTCAGAATTCTGGCAGAAAAAGAGTACAATCAAAGCGTGGGCGAGGACAAGATTGTGGGTAGGATTGGAGACAAGTGCAGCCCTCTGTGGGCTAACAGGAGCTGTTGTCAGCTCTAGTGCTGAGGGACAAGTGGAGGAGTCATTATGAGGCTGTGGAGATGCTCCATAGAGAAGACCCCTTGATGGAAACCATGGCCTGCAGTAGGAGTGAGAAGCCAACCCCAGCCACCTGTCAAGATTGAAGCTGGGGAATAAATTCTTCAATTTTACTCTCCTTCCCACTCTCTTCTCTCCTGCCATTGACCAAACCCAACCAGAAACCAAAGATTAGAAACACCCATTGACAAAATCTGTGTAAGTGAGGCTCCCTAGGCATGAAGCATACTGTACAAATGGGGCAAATGCATTTGGAGGACCACTTGAAGTCTACAACAGGTCCTTGCACGGTTTTTCCAAGCCACCTTGTACTTTATGTGCAGTATTTCCTTGGGTCTTTCATACTTGCCTGTTTACCTAGCTGATGCCCCCTAGTCATCTAATTTCAGCCTGAGTATCAAGCACTCATGCAAGGAGCTTTCCATGATCTTTCTCTGTTGTGGAATAATCTTTTTGTACACTGTGAAGATGTGTCACTCTGGTTGGTTTAATACAAAGCTAAATGGCCAACAGCTAGGCAGGAGTTTCAGGGCAGAGAGAATGTGGGGAAGAAGAAAGTGGAGTCTCCAGCCAGATACTGAACAAGTAGGATGGACAATACAGAGATGAGGTAATAAAGCCACAAGGCAGAAAATAAATTAATAGAAATGGGTTAATTTAAGTTAAAAGAGCTAGTTAGAAACAAGCCTGAGCTATCAGCTGAGCTTTCATAATTAATAATAAGTCTCTGTGTGGTTATTTGGAAGCTGGCTGGCAGGACAGAGAAAGATTGGCTACCTTTCTCCATTTAGGTCATGTTCCTCAGGACTCCTTGTAGTTGTCTTTTGACTTATGTATAGAATTTCATTTAATTAACTATAACTATTTGTTTAATAGTTTCTTTTAGAGACCACAGTAAATAATAAGAATAGAGGATACATGTGTGCATATACCCATTTGTGCATGCTCATGTTGATGTCAGAGGGAAACTTTGGATATCATTCTCCAGGTGAACTTGCCAAGGATGTTAGGCTGGTTGGCCAATGAGCTCCAAGGATGTACCTGACTTTGTCCCCCAAGTTCTGACATTCTCTGTGCATGATACCAGGGCTGGTCTTTCTTGGTGATTGAATTCAGGTCTTCACACTTACAAGGCAAATACTTTACCAGCTGAGATATTTCTTAGTTCTTCTCTCTTTCTACCTCCCTCTCTTCTGAGACAGGGTCTCACTCTGTATTCCAGATTGGCATAGAACTCACTGTGATCTCAGACCCACAGCAATTCTCCTGCTTCAATCTTCCAAGTGCTTGGATTACAAGCATGAGCTACTGTGCTCGGCTTAGAATACAGGCTACATGAGCAAATTTCTCCTGAGTGTCTATGATGTTGAGGCATTGAGAAGTGTAAGGGATATGGAAATGGGTGATATTTGGTATCTGTCCTCAAGAGTTAATAGTTTAATAAAGGAGGCAGTTAAGTAAACAAAATAAATTCATTGAGTGCTGCAAGGGCTATTTTAGTTTTCTAAGCAAATTCATCTCTAAAGTTCAGGGGAGAGAACAGGGCATTCTGTCTCTGTTACCATGGATTGAGGACATTTAGCAGAAGACATTTGAGCTGGACCTTGAAGGATGGATAAGGTGAAGGACTTCCCAGGAGAGGGAAGAGCAGAGACAAACAGAGACCATAGCACACCAAGGCAAGCACTCATTTGACCTGTGTACTTTCTACAATTAGAGGTGTGCATTATGCAGCAGAAATGTCCAGCAGGCTTGAAAGTCAATGGTGATCTTACACAAGCAGCAAGATGAGGGAGAAAAATGGAGACATTGGAAGACAGAGGAAGAAAGAGAGACTTGGAAACCTATGAAGAAAAGGAGAAGTTGGTCAATAGACAGAAGGACCATCAGAGGATGAGAAAGGCTTTTAGATACAGAATCCTGTATCTAAAGAGAATTCCTGATGAGTTATTGCTTTAAAGAAACCCAAGTCTCCACTGGTCCCGGTCCTGGGAACTGGCTTGTGGCCTGAAAACAAATCTGCCATGTCCCAGGACAGCTTGTACTTTTGCTGGGGCTCCCAAGTCTGGTTCATTGGGTGGTTCGATTGGCACCACTTTGTGGTACTTTTGAAATGACCTTTCTTCTTGCCTGCCAACCTTGTGGTTCACTATCTTTATTTAGGATTTCTTTTATTTGGGGAGGGGGGTCAACATTCCTCTGTGGACTGTTTCTCAAAGCATCTTTTGACAATTGATGTTCTTTCCACCCACTGATTCACAGCATTCATCTCAGTTCAATATTATCTTCTCAATTATCTGTGAGGCAGTGGGAAGCCAGTACCTATATTAATAATTAATGCATCCCATTCACCTGGTGGGCATGTGTGCTAGATAGACACGATGTCAGGTGTTGGAGATACGCAGATGAATAAGGCATTGCCCTTGCTCTCAAGGAACATATAGTCTAGCAGGAGAGACAAACACAAAGCAGATTCTTTTTAATCAAAGTTAATGCTGCATGAAACGATAAGAAATCCTCAAGGATCTTATGGAAAACACAGAGAAGGTTGTTGAGGTGGGGGAGGGCATGGAGGGCTCCCTGCAGAAATGACTTCTTAGATGAACCTCAGAAAAATGAATGGAGAGAGAACTCTCTAGGCGAGGGGCAGCATTTGAGCACAGGTATTGATTGCTTGTTGAATTTTGGTAGATTTAGATTGGGGTAGCTACTGTTGGATTTTGTGGTCAGAGCTGTGTATTGGTTGTGACACACTTAAATGAATTTTGAGACAAACTAATAAGAAGGCCATTCAATCCAAATAAGAGATAGGGAAGAGCAAGGCAGTAAAGCAGGCAGACTTAGAGATCAAATGAATATGGAGAGACAAGTGCCCAACAGACTGCTCATGCTCCATCTTAGTACAATATCTGTGAATGACCCAGATAATGTACACATGAGGTTGGGTCTTGACTTCAAAAGTCCACTCACGTCCTGTGACTCTTTTCACAGTAATTCAGTTTTACCAAGTCTCATTTTCCCCATTGACAGAATGGAATAATGAGTGATGTGGTGGTTTGAAAGAAAATGGCCCCTAAAGGAGGTGTGGAGGTGTGGCCTTATTGTAGTAAGTGTGGTCTTGTTGGAGGAAGTGTGTCACTGTGGAGGCGGTCTTTGAGATCTCAAACATACTGAAGATACTGCCCAGTGTCTCAGACCACTTCCTGTTGCCTGTGAATCAAGATGTAAGAGCTCTCAGCTCCTTCTCTAGCACCATGTAAGCCTCCACCACAATGAAATGTTTTCCTTTGTAAGAGTTGCCATGGCCATGGTGTTTCTTCACAGTGATAGGAAGGGTTTTAATGAAGAGTAAATGGAATAAAGATTATAAGGACACTGAAAGGTCTAACCACACATAAAATGCTATTGCTCAAGTGCTGACTCTGGTTACTACTAATTGAACCTTGCATTTCTGTTTGGATTTTGCAAAATAATAACCTCTTCCAATATAAACCATGGAGAAGATTTGTTCAGTAAATAGTCCCAAACTTTGGATTTGGAGGTGGGGTGGGGTGGAAGCAAGACAAGAAAAAGTGATAGCTAATCATTTTTTTTTGTTCTGAGTTAAGCACCGTCTCCTGCTCTTTTTAACTTAATGCTATTTATTTTATTACTTTCTTTTGCTCAGTCTGACTTATTTCTTTTTTAAATTAGCTTTTAGTTACCATCAAAATAATGCATTTCATTATTGTTGGAAATAAAATATGTTAGTCCATTTTCAAAGGTACCTTGGGACAGCTTAGGCTGGGCTACAAGTGAATAGGAAATACTAGACCTTGCTAAAGCCTGCTGGTGTGGCTGTCACCCCACTCAAAATCCTACTCACAAGCATGAAGTTGAGAGTAGAAAATTACTAATGTTACAATGGCCAAGCTTGCCTAAAAGGTCAGCTGTCTGACAGAGATGAACCCACACACATTTTTGTTGAGAAAAAGATGCATGTAAGAGGGAAAGATACGATGAAGATGAGGTGTAAGCTTGTACTTTCCTGAAATGAGAAAAGAGGAAGGGATTTGTATGCTTAGGGTTTAAAATCAATTCCCTGTGCACAGTTAGCTGTGCCTGCCATGCTGGGCTGACCCCCTACTCTGCAAGTTCATAAAATTAACTGCTTCAATGGGACTCTTATTATGAAGTGAGGGTCATTGTTTCTCACAATCATGACATCTTTATACATAAGTGTCATTACATTTCATTTTCACTCTCTCTCCCTCCCCCCTCTTTTCCCACACCACCCACTTCCAGCTGTTTCCCTTTCTTCTAGTGACTATCCCCTTCTGCTCTCCTGTTATGGATCCCATTGCCCTCTCTAATTCCCATCTCCCTTAAGGTCTGCTCCCCAATTCTCAGGATCCCCTTTCTAGTGTCATGACCCATAAATGCACATACATGAATACGTGCATATGGATACATGTATATAATTTAAAATTCAGGTTCCACATCTGAGGAGAAATAGGTACTTTTTTGTCTTTCTGAGCCTGGCTTATTTCACTTAACATATGATCTCCAGTTCCACCCATTTCCTGCACTATTCATGAATAGTACAACAACAAACATGAATGTGCAAATGTCTCTGTGATATGTTGGCTTAGAGGTTTTTGGGTAAATACCCAAGAATAATACCATTTAATTTGAAATGAGCATTATAGCTTGGCAGGGTGGTGCATGCCTGTAATCCCAGCACTTGAAAGCAGAAGACAGGAGGTTGTAGTTGGAAGTTTTTCTGTGTTCTGCCTGGTCCTGCAGCCACTCAGACCCAAATAAACATACAGAGGCTTATATTAATTATGAACTAGATGGCCATGGCCTATGGCTCAAGCTTCTTGCTAGCTAGCTCTTATATCTTAAATTAACCAATTTCTATTAATCTATAAGTTGCCACATGCCACGGTGGCTTACCGGTATTTTCACATCTTGCTTCTCCTGCTGGCAGCTCACAGTGTCTGCCCCACTCTCCTTTTTTCTCTCACTATCTCTCTTGGATTTTTCTGCCTGGCTCCATCCTGCCCTGCCATAGGCCAATGCAGCTTTATTTATCAACCACTCAGAGCAGCCCATATTCACAGCATTCAGAAAGACATCTCACAGCAGGAGATCATCCTCAGCTGTATGACAAATTCTAGGCCAACCTGGGCTCAACCTGTTTAAAAAAGCTAAATAAATAAATAAGGCAAAATAAAGTAAAAATGAACATTATAATCATATCATATTATAGCTAGCAGTGCTATGGAACAAACTTTGAACAGTGTAAATATATATTACTGTCATTGGTTAATAAAAAAGCTGATTGGCCAATAGCTGGACAGGTGGAGGTTAAGCAGAAGAGCCAAACAGAGAGGATGCTGGGAAGAAGGAGGGCAGAGTCTAGGGAGTCAGACTCAGAAGAAGCAACATGGGAAGTTCATAGATGAGATAAAAGAGCACACAGATTAATAGAAATGGGTTAATTCAAGTTGTTGTTAGAGACAAGCCTAAGCTATTGGCCAAGCATTTATCATTGATAGTAAGTCTCTGTGTGGTTATTTGGGAGTGGCTGCCAGAACACAGAGAAAAGTCCACCTACAGAGCGGTGATGTCATTAGATTTGTAAAAGAACCTAGCATGCTGGATACATAATTTGTTCTTAGTATTGTGAATTGTCTTCCTACTGTTCTTTTTCAGAATGAAGATCTTTTTCAACTACCAATTGTTTGAGCTCTAAAAACTCAATAATACACACAGGAAAGCCAGACCAAATGCCATTTTGCTCAGCAGTGTCACTTTTGACTACAGGAAGTAACCTGTTTGGTTTGAAGAAGAGAGGGCATTTGGAAGCACTGGTCTTTCTCTTGATGGCTGTCAAATCACTCCTAACTTTACTAAGTGATTTAAAAGTTTAACAGTTGCAGCAGGGTGTGGTGGGGCACACCTTTAATCCCAATACATGGGAGAGAGAGGCTGGCGGGTTTCTGTAAGTTTGGGGCTAGCCTGGTCTACACAGTGTGTTCCAGGACAGCCAAAGCTATATAGAGAGACCTTATCTCAGAAAAACAAACAAAACAATACAAAACAAAATGTTTAACAATTGCTCGTTAAAAAAAGCCAATACTTAGCTAACAGAGTACAAATAACTCTTGGAGAAAGTTGGCTGTGAGTAGTGTTTTTAAAGTTTTGGGTGATATTCTAGAAGATTTACTACACTTAAAACAAAATATTAAAACCCTAGTACAATTAATTAGTTGACTCTGTGGTATCTGGAAAATTGCCTTCTCCAGGCTCCCAAGCTGGAACTTTCCATCACATCCTAGGCATGCAGCAGCCAAGCAGAAATAGTTCTCTGACAGACACAGGACTCTGGCCTAGACTAGATCTACATTTTCTCCCCAAGGTTTATGGAGACAACACCCAATTCTAGTTACAAAGAGAGGAATACGGAGCTCTGAACACCACTTGGAGCCAGTAATTATGAGCAGTTCTGTTTGGCCTTGGGAGTCGGGTGATGTGAGTCATTTGTGAGCCTGAGAGGGCAGCTCCTTAGGGGAGGAGGTTGGTTTTGTCATAGTTAAAGGAAGTGTTGTAGCACCTCACAAGTGAGTGGGCTTGCTTCTGTTGAAGGTGCTCGGAAACCTTTCCTATAGCCAAAGCTCAGAGCTGAGTCCAGACATCAGGTTATAAAACAGAAAGCCTGTATAGTGGATGATATGAGCCTGGGAAATAAAGTGGCCTGCAATACAGACAGCTGCTGCACTCATAAGATATTCATATTTAAAGCAAAGTAATTTGATGTCACAGGACATAAAGACTTAATGAAATATGTGGCCAAATCAGAGGTGCGAATAGCTGCCTAGTCATAGCAATGTAGGACAATGTAGACAGCATCGTCCCACACAGCACCGAGAAAGCCAGGCAACCACGAAGAGGCTTGTCTGACTCAGGGGAAGGACTGGCAATACACTGCTGCTCCTCTTGTACCAAGCAGATTCAGTCTTTGCTTTAATACTAATTTTGAACCTTTAAAAGTATGGTTATAGGTTTTGTAAATAAGTTTAATTCAAGTATATCATGTACTTTTAGCATATTAACCCCCCACTCTCTCCTTTCTACCTATCCCCTCAGAGACAACTTATTTTTAATTTTTTTCATTCAATATATTCTGACCATGTTTTCCACCTCCCTACCTATCCAACTGTATGCTCTTTTGCCCTCTCTCTCAAAACCAAAAAACCAAAAATCCACACAAAAATGAAAATAAAAACAAAAAACCCTAATAAGACAAGAAAAAAATGCTTAAAAGCAACAAAAAGCCTACGAAAAAATATGGAGCTCTTTTTGTGTTGGCCAACTATTCCTGGGCATGTGGTCTGCCCTGGAGTGTGGTTGTTATACCCAATGACGCTCTATTGGAGAAAACTGATTTTCCTTTGGCCAGTGGGTATCAATTGCAAATAGCTTCTTGGTTAGGGTGTATGTGGTGGTTTGAATGTGAATGAGAGTAGGCTCATATATTTGAAAGTCTGGTTCCTAGTTGGTGGACTGTTTAGGAAGGATTAAGAGGTGTGGCCTTGTTGGAGGAAGTGTGTCACTGGGGGTGGGCTTGGAGGTTTCAAAAGCCCATGTCAGGCTCAATCTTGCATTCTCTATCTGCAACTTGTGGATCAGATGTGAGTTCTCAGCCACTGCTCCAGAATCATGCCTGTCTGCTGCCATGCTTCCTGCCATGATGATCATGGACTCACCCTCTGAAACTGTAAGCAAGGTCCCCCCCCCATTAAATGTTTTCTTTTATAAGTTGCCTTGGTCATGGTGTCTTCTCACAGAAATTGAACAGTAACTAAGACAGGGTGGGGCTCCATGTCCATTCCCCACCCCCTCAGTGCCAGGACCCCATCTGGCTTGAACCTCTGCAGGTCCTGTGCATGCTGCCCCAGTCTCTGTGAGTTCACATGTGTACCAGTCCTGTTGTGTCTGGAGGACATGATTTCCTTGGTGCTGTCCATCCCCTTTGGTTATTACTATCTTTCTGTCTCCCTTTCCACATAGATCCCTGAGCCCTGAGGGGAGAGGGTTGATGAAGACGTACAATTTAGGACTGAGTGTTCCAACATCTCTCATTCTCTGCACATTGTCCAGCTGTGGTTCTCTGTGTTAATTCCCATTTGCTTCTTGATGGGGACTGAGTGAGCCCCTCACCTAGGAACTTTTTCTCTTCTTTTTTTAGTTTTTTGAGACAGAGTCTCACTATGTAGTGTTGGCTAGGTAAACCAAGCTGGCCTCAAACACACAGAGATCTGCCTGCCTCTGCCTCCAGAATGCTGGGATTAAAGGTGTGTGCCTCCACATCCAGCTGGAACTTTTTTTTAAAAGAGGGAAATTAAAAATTTTGACTACACGTTTAAATGAAAATAATTACAATTCCCAGACCAGATGTGTGTGTGTGTGTGTGTGTGTGTGTGTGTGTGTGTGTGTGTGTGTGGTGTGGTGTGTACATGTGTGACAACCTGAATTGAATTAGGATTGCTTGAATGAGTAGAGGTGGAAGATTATTTACTAGACCACAAAAAACTTAATGCTATATCACCGAAGAAAACAAACTTTACTCCCATTCTGTAGCTGGAGTTTTCCTGTGTCTACCTGGCTCTTGCAGCTGCTCAGACCCAAGTAAATACACAGAGACTTATATTACTTACAAACTGTATGGCCGTGGCAGGCTTCTTGCTATCCAGTTCTTTTTTTTCCATTTTTCTTTATTAAGAAATTTTCTGCTATCTAGTTCTTATATCTTAAATTAACCCATTTCTATTAATCTATAAGTTGCCACGTGGCTTGTGGCTTACTGGTACTTTTACATCTTGCTTCCTTTGTGTCTGGCTGGCGACTCCTGACTCCACCTTCCTGTTCCCAGAATTCTCCTCTCTGCTTATCCCACCTATACTATACTTCCTGTCTGTCAATCAGCGTTTTATTTATTAACCAAATCATAGCAACACATTCACAGCATACAGAGCAATATCCTCAGCACCATTCAATATTTTCCCCCTTCTCCCAAAGTTATGAATTAAAGTAGAAATTCTCCAAATCACCAGAATTGCAGTGCCCAGGGTAGGCAGAGCCGGGCCAACAGTGTCACACTCACATTGAAGCTTGTTCCCCATATAATGGTATTGAAATGTGTCAGGACCTTTAAGAGGTTAAACCTAATGGGAGGTGATTGGGTCGTGACTGCTTTCTGAAATGACTGATGCTAAGCTGACCTCTAGAAGTAGAGTAGATTTCTCAAGAGTGGATTAGTTCTTGCCAGAGCTGGCTGTCCCTTGTCCTCTCTCGCTGTGTGACCTGTTGCCTCTCTATGCTCCATGGACACCCTTTGCTCTGTTGTGATGCAGTCAGTGGACCTTTGCCAGAGTCCCTTGCCATGCTACTTGAGCTTGCTGGCCACTAGAATTAAGAGCTAAGTAAATCTTTTTTTTGTTTTGTTTTGTTTTTTTGAGACAGGGTTTCTCTGTGTAGCTTTGCACCTTTCCTGGATCTCGCTCTGTAGACCAGGCTGGCCTTGAACTCACAAAGATCCGCCTGCCTCTACCTCCCGAGTGCTGGGATTAAAGGCATGTACCACCACTGCCCAGCTAAATCTTTTCACGTTACATATTGCCCATCATCGGGCAATTTGTTAAAGCAACACAGAACAGACTAGGAATTTCCTACTGACATGTCTTCTATTTTTTTTTTTTTTTGAGACAGGGTTTTTCTGTGTAGCTTTTGAGCCTGTTCTGGATCTTGCTCTGTAGACCAAGCTGGCCTCAAACTCACAGAGATTCGTCTGCCTCTCCCTCCCAAGTGCTGGGATTAAAGGCATGTACCACCACCGCCGGCTCCTTTTGACATGTCTTATTTACACGTGTTGTTATGTCATCAACCCACTTTAGAATCCTCTCCACAGAGGATGAATGCGATTTATTGCTCACATCTTTCTCATCCCCGCTCCAAGGCTGGTCAGCTGCCCATTTATTGAACAATCCATTCCCCTCTCTCCTTATTAGAAATGCCCTCATGAAGCATATAGTAAATCCTGATATGTAAGCATGTCTATTTCTGGATTCTTTCCTTTCACTGATAACTCTGTTTTCATGTACCAACATTTACATTTTGTAAAACTAGAGTACAAGCAGATAGAGCTAAAATGCCTTCTTATTATTCTTTTTCAGAATATTATTTGTTCTCATTTTGCTTTTTCTTTTGATGTTTCCTGTGAATTTGGTTACATTTTGGCTAATTTCTGTTTCTTTTCTTGCATGGCCTTTCTTCTTTTTCTCCTTCCGGGGTAGTCATGTCAAAGCCTTTAAATGGCTGGCAAGATGGCTCAGTGGGTAAAAGCACTTGCCTCCAGGCCTGATGACCTGGGTTTGATCCCTGGAACCCACATAGCAGAAGGAGAGAACTGACTCCTGCAGGGTATCCTCTGACCTCCACTCCTGTGCCACGGCCGCGCGCGCACACACACACACACTCATAAATAAGTAATGACATTTAAAAGTCTCTTAAAATGTCCTTCAGCATGATGCAATTGTTATCCCTTAGATTCTTTATAGCTCAACACTTTTATTCACCTTCATCCTTCAGTGAAGACAGAGACACCACAGCAATTTGGAGATTGTACCATCAAGATGAGTGAATGCCCCCTCCCCAGAGTCAGATTGTATTTTACCCATTTCTCATCTCATTTTGTAGCACTCAGATGTCTAATTTTTGTTCAAGATAATCCAGGAGACTAAAAAAAAAAAAATCATGTTATTTTGTTGGTGGTATGTGCCTATAGTCTTAGATACTTGGGAAACTGAGGCAGATGACTGATTGAGTACAGGAGTTTGGGGTTATAGTGTGCTATGTCTTTGGGGCTTGTTGACTGTCAGGGAGCTCCAGGTTTCAAAAAATAAGGCAGTGGTGGGGACTGAGAAAGACATTCAACATTTACATACACACGTACATTTTACATCCATACACACAAACATGAATATGTACACACACATAAACATTACATAACACAACACACACACACACACGCACACGCACACGCACACGCACACGCACACGCACATACACACACGAAGAAAGAAGAAAAAGAAAATGAGTTGGTAATCGGGATCCCAGGGTGAGTTTCCCACAAAGGCAGTTCAGTTTCTGACGATATATTGAGCAAATGCTTGGACAGCCCCACTGTGTAACTCACAGTCAGTGGCCCCTCATTCCGGGGCTGCTTTTTGAGTTTAAAATCTAATAAAGTCTGGAATATTCTCAAGGTCAGTGGGCTATGGCTTATGACTCCTGGTAACTCCTAGCATGGTGCTGGACACGCCGCACCGATGAAGGAGCCCCAGTCGATGGATTTATCATGTGAAGATGAGCAACACAAAGCAGTGTTTGAATGCTGCCAAGCCACCCCTGGAGAAAGCCCACAACTAATGAGACTCTTCATAACTCCCGATTCGAGCCATCTTCATTGACGTAACACCCAACTATAAAACAGCGACTCCCTTCCAGTCTCTCTAGTCCTGTAATGAAAGGCAGTAAAAATCAGCCAGGAGCCTGAATCATCAAGCTTACAGGTCACAGTGACTTCTCTTAGGAAAGAGAACTGTTTTCCCTAAAAATTTCTCTCGAAGTTGAAACAGAAAGCTGCTTTTACAGCACTAGTCAACACCAGGGGGCAGGAGAGAAAGCAGAGTTAACAGAACTTCCGAGGGACAGTGGGAGGAAACCAGCTAAGGACACTAAAAACCTTCCAACATGGCTCTTGGCACCCAGCATGGAGACTCTCCGCATTACTTGAATCTGAGAGTTTGAAAATCTTCTCAAATTTATTTCTTAATTACAGAAGTTGTCTTTGTTTATTGTAAAAAGAAAAAAAATCCAAAAGCTACAGAGAAGCAAAACAAAAACATTTTATGACTTGTACTGTCACCATTCCCAAATAAGCACTACTGTTTCAGTAGAGCAAATATTCTAGTTCCTATTCGTGCACCCCATTCCCTCCTAAAGAGAGTCTTAACACATTCTTATTGCGTGCTGTTCCACAGTTTTAGCTGGTAATATTCACGCTTTACCTCAACATATGTTTTGTGCAGAGAAAAAGCCTGCCCAAGATTCTAGTTTGGGCTCTGACCTAACCAGCCCTGGGCAAACAGCTCAGCTTCTCAGGATTTAGATTTCTCAACTGTGAAATACAAAGAGTTTGATGCCAACAATACACAAGGCCCCTCCTATCTCTATCCTAACTGACCAGGGACTAAAAGAAGACAGAATGGGGCAGGTGGTACTTACCAATCTTGCATCACACAGGTTCTGATCCCAGCTTTACTTGGAAGGTCCTGGGCAGGTTTAAGGATCTCCTCATGGGTTTCCTTTCTCAAAGATGGTTTTTGTGACAGGCAATGCCACCCAGGGTGCTGTAAGTATTAAATAGATGACACAATGCAACAGAACTGTGTTTGACACATGATAAGTCTCAATGAGCTGAAAATGGAAGTTTCTGTCCTGCCAGCAACTCCCAAATACCCAGCAGCTGCTTCCCAAATAATTGACTTGGAGGCTTAATATAAATTATAAATGCTCAGCTGGTAGCTCAGGCTTATTACTAACTAGCGCTTAAATTAATCTACAGATCTTATCTATATTTAGCCACATGGCTTGGTACCTTTTCTCAGTATGGCATTCTCATCTTGTTTCCTCTGCATCTGGCTGGCGACTTTCTGACCCCACCCTTCCTCTTCACAGCATTCTTAGTTTGGAAGCCCTGCCTATACTTCCTGCCTGGCTCCTGGCCAATCAGTGTTTTATTAAACCAGTTTGAGTGACAAATCTTTACATCGTACAAGAGGATTATTCCACAGCA
>CABHPQ010166043.1:0-12083 GCA_902168405.1 Peromyscus aztecus
AAGACCCAGCTTTACCATTTTTGGACATATACCCAAAGGATGCTCAGTCATACCAAAAAGACATTTGCTCAACCATGGTCATTGCAGCCCTATTCATAACAGCCAGAAATTAGAAACAATCTAGCTGTCCCCCAACCAAAGAATGGATAAAGAAAATGTGGTACATTTATACTCAGAACTTAAAAAAATGACATCATGAACTTTGCAGGCCAATGGATGAAACTAGAAAAAAATACCTGAGTAAGGTAACCCTGTTGCAGAAACATAAATAGGGTATGTGTTCACTTATATACAGATATTAGCCATTAAATAAATGATAACTAGCTACAATCTGTAGACCCAGAGAATTTAGGCATAAAGGAAAGGACTAGTGGAGACACTTGAATTTCCCTAGGAAAGGGGAACAGAATAGATTTTATGGGTGGACTGGAGTCAGGTGTGATGATAATGGATCAGGATCAGGTGGGAGGGGAGTGGGAAATGAGATTGAGGGAGGGAATGAATGGTAAGACAGCTAGAATTGAAGGTCATTTGGGGGTGGTGGTATGAAAACCTAGAGCAGTGGAAACTGCCTATAATTTATGAAGGTGATCCTAATGAAGTTTCCAAATAATGAGGAAGACAGAACCACAAGTGACCATCTCTTGTCACCAAGCAAAGCTTCCACTGCCAGGCCTGGGTTTCATTCAGTTGAGTTTTTGGACAATCGGTCTCATGGAAATGCCCAAACTACCAAGGTTGCTGCCAAGACAATAGGTTACTCCCAGTAAACTGACAGCTAGGCCCAGTTGTTAAAGACAACATCCATACAATGCATTGAACATGAGAAAGTAGAGTTGGTACCTACATAAAATTTTTACCCCATGTTCTAATGTTTTTGACGTAAACAATTTGTCCTGCCTGAAAAATATGCTAGGGCAATGGTGGCACAAACCTTATGTGAATAACCAACCAAAGTCTGATTTGAATTAAAGTGCACTCCATGAGATAGAATTCTTACCCAACACTGCTTTTGCAACCAAGAACCATATAATAGATAGCCCAGACACCTAGGGTAAAACCAAATGCTATTGATCCTTTAAAAAAAAAAAAACAGTAACAACAAAATGACTCCTAATGATATTCTGATATACTCAGAGATTGGTTCCTTATTCATCCACCATCAGAGAGGCTTCATCCTGCAGCACATGGGAACAAATATAGAGACTTACAGTCAGATATTACAGAAAGAGAGAGAGAGAGAGAGAGAGAGAGAGAGAGAGAGAGAGAGAGAGAGAGAGAAGAGAGCTTGGAACACACAGCTCTCACAAGATGTCATTACATCCCTCCTCTCTGCAGGGAAACCTGCAGAAGAAGGGGCAGAAGGATTGGGGTAAAATGAGGGGACAGAGGACACCAGGAGAACAAGATCCTCTAAAACAACTAAGCATATATAAACTCACAGAGACTGAAGCAGGAATCACAGAGCCTGCTCAGGTCTGTAGCAGCTTCTCTGCATATATACTATAGCTTCCAGCTTAGTAACTTTATGGGACTCCTGAATGTGTAAATGGGTGGGTCTCTGATGTTTGTGCCTTCTCTTGGGGCTCTTTCATTTTTCTTTTGGCTTATCATATCCAACTTTGACATGACGGTTTTTTTTTTAATCTTAGTGTGTTTTATTGTTACGTTTTATTGTTATGTCTTAGAAGCCTTTTCCATTTCAATGAGAGAGAGAGAAAGGGAGTGGATTCAGATTGAAAAAGATGTGTGGAGTACCTGGGAGGTGTAGAGGGAGGGGAAACTGTATTTAGATTATATGGTATAAGAAAAGAGTCTATATTTAATAAAAGGGAAAATCTTTTAAAAATATAATAAACAGAGTTTCATACACATAAAGCAAAAGAGAAACAGATGCCAAGATGGCTACTTGTGTTCTGGTCTGTCTTCATTCATGAAGGGATTCAAACACATGGAAAACGCACACCACTAAGTACTATGTTGAGTAATTTCACCCATTACACACACACACACACACACACACACATCCCATACCTCACACACACATATATACAACTCTATACTATTGGTGAAATTATTAAGGCCACTCCATGTAGTTAAAAGGAGGATTTATTTAATGGGTAACTTACAAATGAAGGGATAGGTAGGTCGCGGGGTCTGGGGAAGGTGTATCGCAGTCCAGCGGTGTTCTCTGGAGCTCTGCTAGGTCCACCTCCACCGTCTCGGGTCCAGGAACAGAGAGAGCACTCACCCATCCAGATCTCGGGTCTCCAGGGGCCTTCCTTGGCCCCGTCTTGTAGGCGTGACAGTTGCCAAAGTCTCAGTGGGGGTTGGAACTTCCAGATCAAAGCTTGAATGGCTACCCACTACACTATACAATCATGCACACACATGTACATACTTAAATATACATAGCACTATACAACACACACACAGACATACAAACATACAGTTATACACACAACTCCACACACCTCAGACACTCACACAGACTAACAACCCATATACACATACATTTATACATAGTACTGAACAAGTGCACACATATATTTACACACTATACAAATATACACACAAAACACAAAATTTCCTATTGTTGTTATTATTGAGTGATAATTGACACAGAATAATGCACAGTACTTCAATGTACAATTGAATTAGTTTTTATAACTATACATACTTATGCAATTGACACTCAAATCAAGATATGCTGAGATTCCAAACACTTCAACTCCTTCCTTATATTCTCTTTAAATAATCCCTCTCCCTCACCCTAGTAAATATTGTTCTGATTTTTATTCATTGATGAGTTATGCTATTTTTGGACTATGTATAAATGTAATCATACAACATTGAGTCATTTGTGCTACCTAATATGTTCATTTGGACTCATTCTGTAGTTCATTAATGGGCTGCAGCTCACAGCTTGAAAGAAATGTTTTGCTTTAATGCATACCATAAACTAGTGTAAGTTAGATTGGCTTAGTGAGTTTAAAATGCAATTTCTCCAGCCTCACCTGTGGAGATTCTAATTGGAATGTAGATTACCATCCTTACTCTAGACCAACTAATGCATATGTTCCAGTGTGGTTCTGATACAGGTTGTTCAAGGACTATATTCTGACAGGGTTCCAGCTGGATTTCTCAATCACTCTAAACAATGCTTTCCCCATGTCACCACCTCCATCCCATCTAAGAAAATACAATGACTCCTTGTTTATTGCCTATTGAATCAAGCCAAAGTACCGTTGCCTGACATATGAAGCTCTCCATCACAGGGTCTTGCTTGCCTGCTTGACACACCTTCCTATTACTCAGCAATGAGAGCTTCCATGATCATCAGTCTCTTTAGTGACCCAACTGCCCATGCATCCCTCCACTGCAGATTCAGAGGCTAAATTTCTACTGCATCAAGGAAGCTATCAATGCTTGCTAAATTGAATAACAGCTCCAACTTTATATTCTGTGGAAACTGTGTATGTGGTTGGTGAACCCATAAATAATAACCAAGTCTGCCAGGCATCATAGGACCCTTCAGGTGGATTGATGGACTTCTGCTGCTACCTTTCCCCCATGAAACTGTGTTCTCTGCCATTCTTCTGTTAAAGAGTGCATCTTTTGACTCTACTCTCTTTATGGAACATTGACATTATGTGTTCTCCTGTTCATATTTGGCAAATGATTAGTCTCATACTCTGTAATTAGAGAGAACTGGACCTTGAGTTATGGCTAAAAGCAAAACTGTAGTAATATATAACTAAATGCAGGGGGAAAGGATAGAATAAAGATAATGGGAGAACTGAAGGGAGGCTTCAGTTCTTATTCATTTGTTCTGTTATCTCTTCTCTGATTGACACACAGCATTTTACAATGTCTTTTGCTATCAGAATTCGATTCTCTTTTTTTTTTCTTTCCATCAACAATGCATTCTTAAGTTTCATTTCAGATATTCACAGAAACTGAGACTATAGTCACGAAAAAACAAAGTCATTGCCCTTGAGGAACTTATATTCTGCCAGGCAAATAATCCTCTAGACACACAGATAATAATCTTTTAAATATGTAATAAAACAGACTATGAAACAAGGTAAAGAGAAGGAAAGGTAACACTATCTACAGTTGCAGATAACAGAGTTCTCAGTGAAGGTATACTTCAAGAGAACTGAACTAGAGGGGAAATGAACCATCTAATCATATGGAGAAAACAATGTCAAATACAAGAGCAATTGCAGCGGTCACAGGCTCCTGTGTTTCAAGAGGACAAGGGAAGAGGCTCGAAATGTATTGGGCAATAGAACACAAAGAACTTAGTTATTAGAACTTATGACTTTTATAAGAACTTGAACTTAAGAGATTGATAGGAGCATGAGAGGAAAGGCTGTATGTGAATAAAGAGACATATGATACAGTTACACTCAATCACAGCAGTAAGGAAAACCTACATAGAAAAGGGTTTTAATTTTTCAGGGGGTTTCAACACAGGATCTTTTCCTAGTTAGTTCATGGGTTGGCCAAAATCCTCAATCACAAGCCCACTTGGGTGGGTTGTTGGTTAACGTTCTTTCTAGATGAGTAATGTGGAATCTCAGGTGAACACTGACCAGTTGTTTATCTAAATCTTTTGAGACATTCTGTGGTTTGACCTTTAACAGGTGTGAGTATATTACTCTGACAGTCATCAAATTGCAATTTAAACATCCTTAGACCTACTTTGTTTTCGTTCACAGAAAATTTTCAGTACTCTAAGTTGATTAATAATAACATGGAGTGTCCTGAGCTGAGGTATATATGATATAATTTAGGATATTGTGGATTCACTCCTTTAACTGGATTGAAAACAGGATATAGGAAGGCAGCAGTGGAGACTAGTATAATAAATCAAATGAATAACAGTATTAATTCTCAACACAGTGGTGTGGGAAGAGTGAGGAAACAGTGTGATTGTGGTAAATTCTGAAGGTGACAATAACACAATTCACTAAAATATGGGGTCCAGGATAAAGAAGATACCCAAGAACATTTTCAAGGCTTTTGGCTTGAGCAATATGAAAAATAGGGACACATTTATGAGTACTGTAGGAAGTACAGGGTATAGTAACACATGTTTCAGTACATTCAGTTGCCTTTTAGACACTTAGGTGGTGGTGTTCAGGTGGCAGCATGTATGAAAGTGAGGTGTTTATATTGAACTTGGAGAATATGAATATATACACACACATTAATATATGGTATTTACAATCATGACACTGGACATTTAGACAAAGAGAAGAACTATTGCCTAGGGACTAAGATGTGGGATAGTCTTGATACATAGCTGTCAAAGAGATTCAGAAGAACAAGTAATAAAGAGAATCTGGAAAAGTATAGAACACAAAGCCACATGTGAAAAATATTTTACAAAGGAGATTGTGATCAAAAGTGTCAAACCTGAAGTCTAATAATTAATTATTGAGTTCAGGTATATGAAGTGCATTTGTAAGTTTCACAAAAGCATATTCAGTGAAATAATGATGGATTAATTATTCATAAGAATGGGATGTACACTAAATTAGAAAAGATGACTTGTAAATAAAACTTAATAAATAACCCAATAGCTAGCTGAGGAATGGTAGAGTAGCTACACTAGCTAAAGAGGTAACATGATACACAAGCATCCTCTCTTAGAACATAAATATATAGTATGATTGTGAACTCAGGAAATAATCTAAGAAGGGGAGGATGGTGGAATAGAGGAGAGAGGGAGGGAGAAGAGACAGACATCAGAAATGGTTTACTCAGATTGGTTTCAGGAAGTAGGATCTTAAGAAGAGAAAGGGTTGGCACTCAGAGTGCCAACTTGTCTATATTCTCAGAAACAAAGAATGGTGAGTACCTAGGCACTGGGGAGTGTACATAGGGTAGCAGGAATCTGCAGCCTCCTTCTTCCCATTATTTACATTTTCACCACAATTAGAAAATGAAGCTATCAATTGAAATTAAGGGTAGTAGTAGGGGTAATTGAGGATTAAGAGGAAATGTATATCCTCTGTGAGGACTGGACCATGAAAGAATATGGGAAACTGTCAAAAAATGTAGGCATTCCTGAGGAACCACGGGAGGGTAGTGTCAGTGGTGTAAAGTGCTAGTATTTGTGAGTAGTTAGTCCCATATAAGTCATCTTTACAGTCTTCATCTTGCACATGAAACATACCTAAGGATACTAACCAAGTTCATGTGTCCAACTTCATTGCTCACCACAACATACTCTTGTTTTGAACTTGGTTTCAAGTGTTGGTTTCATTCCTCAAAAAGAGTTGACTCCCCCCACCCTATCCCAGGATGGTGGGATAGTGTCATTTTAGGCTTTAAAAAAACATACTTAACTCCATCATTTATGTTATTAACTATTTTCTGACTATAAAAATTGAAACAGAATAGTTACTGCATCCTACTCCCTAGGGGAGTCTATAATGTGACTACTCCATATTAAGGGAGAAAAATTAACCTAAGCAAAGACAGTAAGAGTAATTAAAACAGGAGTCAGGCAAGTTGGTACATGTTTGTAATCCATAGACTTAGGAGGATGAAACAACAGAATCAACAAAAGTTGGAGGCTGGCCTGGATTCTTTTATGAATTCAAGGTCAAATTGAGCTAATTGTGAGACCTAATTACAAAAAATCCATAAAAACATGTAAACATATGACAACAAGAGCAAATAACCTTCCCCAACCACTATGATTTTTGTATCCAGTAGACAAAAGACTCTAGGTAAGAGAAAAGTCCCATTTTTTTAAATGGGAATAGAGGTAGGGTTTATTATGCCCAAGATAATAGAATATTATATCTGGAAAGGACTTTGGGGCTTCTTCATGAGGAAATAGAATCAATGATTTTTCAGAAGTGTATAGTTTTCATTGTCAATATGCTGCATTGCAATCTGTTTTGCAGTCTGCCTGGATATCTTCTTACAATATTGAAGAAAAGTAAAGGAAATTAAAGATTTTCTCTCTTTGCCCCTTTACATAGTTAAAAATCTTAACCCTACCCTTCACAAGCTTGAGTTTGAAGGACTTGGTTACCACATTGCTTCTCTGAACTCCCAGGAAAGGAAAAGTCTAACTTGAGTAAACTGTATTTCAATAGATGCTGTTCTCAGTGAATGGCCTTCCCAGATTGAGTGTGTTCTGGGTCCTAAAATATTACTAATATTAAAATAGTAATTTACTAATACTAAAAGAATCTAACAAAGGAGGAAGGTGAAGAGAAAACAAAAGAGAAAGAAGCAGAGCTTGATGCCAAACTGTACCCTCATTGTGAGCATACAACTTACTCATAGGATTGAATGCAGAGCAGACATGTCCTCATTTATGCCATAAGAGAAAGTCATAAGAGGCATTTTCATTCGCCCTGTTTTAATGATTTTTTAAGATTTTCTGAATATATTTTAAACACATATTAGTTTAAGCTATCAGCTAAACCAGAAGGTATATGGGAATGATTTTCCATGGACTCCAGTGGCTAAAATCATTAGCTTTGGGATAAACAAACCTGAGTGAGGTTGGGGCCCATACTGTCATCTACTCACTTTATGATGATAGTAAACATCTCTTATTTCTCTATGTTTCATTGACTGTGACAATAACACTGAGGTAACCACTGGTACTGTTCACTAATCATCTCTGTTTCTATCACCTTCTAGCTACATGGAAGATGTCTATCTCCTCAGCCCTTTGAGTTTATATGTGTTCCTGTGACTTGCTTATCTTGAATTGGAAGTTATGGAAGCTTTCATCAAGATTTGCCTCACCACCTTCTCCTCTCGTAGACCAATCAGTGAATGCTTGAACACCTAACAACTTGAGTAAAAGAACAAAGTAAACTGTAGGTGGTGGTTTCTCTCTGGGGTCCTGCCAAGCCCATGCAGTCCCATAGCCCACTTATAAAATAAACACACAGACGCTTATATTATTTAAACTGTTTGACCTAATGGCTCAGGCTTCTAGCTAGCTGTTTTTATATCTTAAATTAACCCATTTCTATTAATCTATATGTCGCCACGTGTTCTGTGGCTTTACCTGCTGCCTTTATATGCTGTTCCCTGGACGGCAGGCTGGCATCTCCTCCCACTCCACCTTCCTGTTCTTCCAATTCTCCTCTCTACTAGTCCTGCCTATACTTTCTTCCTGGCTACTGGCCAATCAGTGTTTTATTTATCAATCAATCATCCACAGCAGTAAACATATTCTATAAATTTTATGTAAAATACTAAATTATAAAATAAATAATAACATAGTCAAATGGTATTTTAATATAGTTTAATGTAAAGATAGCAAGTAGACATGAGAGCACATTTAAAATGACCACCAAACTACATTAAAGCACCTAGGGACCTGCAAGAGTGGGAAGTCGTGACTAGATAAAGGAGTGAAAATTAATGGAACGAAACAGAATTACTAGTGCCTGATGATTAATTGACCCATGGGAGACTCCTCAAATGCAAGGGCATCACTATGGAGTGGTGCGGCCAGTACCCAACAGGTACACTGATGTGAAAAGGAATAGGAACAGGCATTGAAAGCCCTGCAGGCTCCTTGTACCCTGGTTTACCCAAAGTCAATGGTCACATACAGGAAGAAGGATCTATGGTAGAGTTCATGGAAGTTGGTATCCCTGTGTAATGAAGCAAGGAAACAAAAGCAAAGATTTGAGAAGCAAGAGGTGAAAGAGTGTTTGGCTATGAGGAATAATCATCATACAGACATTGAAACATAGAATATAACTTATATCATTTATAAGAACAAAATGTGAGGCTTGATCAAGGAGCGAGAAAATAAGAAAATATAACAAATGGAATGCTGGTTAGCCTAAACCAGTGGCTCTCAACCTTCCTAATGCTGCAAACCTATAATGCCATTCTTCATGTTGTGGTGATCCCCAACCATAAAATTATTTTTGTTGCTACTTTATAGTTTTGCTACTGTTATGAATGATAATGTAAATATGTGTTTTCAGATGGTCTTAGGCGACCCACAGGTTGAGAATCACTGGCCAAAAAGAAAGAGAGCATCATCCATAATTTACAAACCTAATAACATCTTGCTGTGCAGAACGATCATTCTATGTTGCAAGGAGTTCAGAGAAGTTTGTCCTTTAGTGTCCCCTTAATCTAAATATACTCAACAAGAAAACGATACAGCTCCAATCTTTCCCTCCAGCCCAGCAGTCCAGCCAACCACTGCTTAGTTTAACCAATTAGCAATTTGCAGGGGGAAATGTGAACAAATTAATGCTGATGACTTGGGGCCACTAATTGGCTGCAGAGCTGTCGGAGTGGCAGCGCAGTTGCTAAATCAAATTGATAGCTAAGGGCCATGAGCTGTTCAGCAGTCTGCTCTTTTCATTTGGGGCTCCAAGGCCAAGGAAGAGGCTTGTTTACTGTGGCACCTCGGTCAATCTGCCATAACCGGTTCATCATCCCCACAGCTGGGGATGGTCAGTGTTTTTACTGGTGATTGTGGGTATGTGTCTCCAGAAAGGCCAGCAGCTGCCATTCTTAGGGAAAGATGCTCATCCTTTCTGACAGGCAGAGAGGCATCTGAGGTGAACTGCAAAGCCAATGCAATTCTGGATAATAGGATGAATCCTTGGCAGCCACACACTGGAGGGCAGACACGGGGGCTAGAGAAGACATAGAAAGAATGGAGCCTCATAGGGAGGCTGCCTGGACTTGAGCTCAGTTAACTTGGTTGAGTCCTTTCTCATTCAATAAGCCAGGGTGCCCATGAGGTAGCACTGCTGGCCAAGACAAAGAACATGCCCTATACTTAGCTCACAGAATGTAAATAACAAAGTGATTGGCTCCCTTGGAAGTAGTTCTCTGATAAAGGTGTGACTCACTTTGAAGATACTGGGTTTTTTGTTTATTTGTTTGTTTGTTTTTTCTCAGATCATATCCTGACACCTTTAGGTAGAATTGTAAGGGAAACAGCATTTTTTGGCTCATTCAAATAATTGAACTTCTTAATGCTTTACAATAGTGATCAAGATTCACAGTGAATTTTGCAATTTTGTCTCATATCTCACTGAACTGGACTTTTCTCAACAGTGTTAGATATTTGTGGCTGTGACCATAATGGGCTGCGATGCTGCTGCTGACATTTTGTGAGCCAGTCACTAGGAATGTAACTGAATATCCTATAGTGCACAAAAGTCCCTGGATAATGAAGAATTTTCCAATCCAAAAATGTTAATAAGGCCAAAGATGAGAAATTCTAATTTACACTGATATTCATCCTAGAGAAAACTGCTTGATTGCATGGACTTACAATGGCAGCTAAGTTCCAAGACTGGGTGGTGCATGAATCTGGATAATGCCCTCCCTTGACTGAAATGAAGGGTATTACAGATTATAAGACAAAATACCTTTGCTTCATATATTTCCAACATGGAGTCCCAAGAAGATTTCAAGCAATATTGGTATTTATTAAAGTTTTCTGTTCATTAAATGTTTATTAAGCATTTAATATTCACCAGCAACTGATCTAAACAAAATTTCTATCCAAGAGTTCTTAGTCTAGAAGCACATAGGAAATGGACTATGGCCTTCTTGCAGTCTCCCCCATCAACCCCTTTATGATTCAGTTTCCAAGGGTTGTTTCCTGTAAGGGTAACATGGGTTAAGACAGGTAAGATATTTAGAACAGTATGTACCACATAGTATGAACTCAATAAACAGCAAAGACTGATTACTAATTTTAATAAATTATTTATATTATTTTTATTTGTGTACCTGCACCAGAGTCCCACAGAGGTCAGATGGCACTGGGTTCTCTGGAACTGGAGTTACATATGGTTGTGAACCATTGGATGTGAGTGCTGGGAATGGAACCCAAGTCCTCTGTAAAAGCAGTAACAATACTTAAACATTGACACATCTCTGCAGCTTCTACTCACTATTTTTAGAACAAAATTACTACATGTTTCTTCAAGAAATCCTTTTGAGCAATAAATGCTATTTAGACTGTTACATTTGGGTTCCCCATACATAGCAAATTGCTCATTTCTGTTTGGGCATGATTAACAATATTCCCCACCAAGAGAAATATGATTACATCCTCATTACAGATGATTAGTTTGAAGGGAAAAAATCAAGCATTTTGTAGATATTTATCTGGCATTTCTGATTTGAATGCATTATTCAACTTAATGTCATAGATATGAAATAATTCAACCAACTATCTCTGTCCTGAAGTGATTTTCAATAATTTGGGGAGATAAACCACAAAGCACTTAACTTGGAAAAATGAGCAGAGTCAATAAATCCCAGAAAGGTTCAAAGGAGAGGGGCATCCTTGAAGGATAATAGGAATAGCAGTGGAAGGAAAAGCACAGTGAGGAGCAAAGACCGTCTTAGTTCTTCTCATCCTTAGAGTTCCCAGCAAATTTTAGGAGCATTCAAACAGACAGCTCACAAAGAAGGCTTGGAAGCCTCAGAACTTTGATCTGACTGCAGACACAGCATTAGCTCAGACTGAGTTGATAGGGTCATGTGGACCTGCAATGGCTTGTGAGATTCTCCAAGTGGGGTTCACTAGGAGTTTCAAGATAGTTTTCAGAACTCCTGTTTCTTTCCTGGGCTGGTAGTGTCTTGCTGACACTTCTGAGACTGGCCGTAAAATTTACAAGTGCCTGTTGGAGTACCTGTTGAGCATTTGAGAAACCAGCCCATCTCCATTTTGTTCCCAGGAGCCATTTTGAGTCGGTAACCAAGTTAAGTTTCTGTTTACTATTGAACATGAGTTTCTGTTTCTCAGAACTGGGCTGTGCTCTACCCAGTGACCACAGAAATATAATGTAAACCAGCCTCCCAGATCCACCTGTTCTGGGAAATGTTCTACATCCATTTTTGCATGACCCTCTTCCCTTAACTGCTTGGTCTTGCTTCTATAACCATGCTCACATGCAAAATCCCCCACCCTATAGTTTTACCTCAAAGAACAGGCTTGAGAAATTGCCCCCCTTCTGGACTCAGGAACTCCACCTTAGGAGGAGACAGCTACTGATTGGGCTCTAATGTGTACCCAAATAAAACTTCCTTTAATT
>CABHPQ010166043.1:12093-31579 GCA_902168405.1 Peromyscus aztecus
GTTTTCTTCACATACCAGTGTATCTGGATACAATCTATACTTGATGGTGAAGAAAATCAACAATCTGAAACTGTCAAAATCTATGGATAAGACACAAAGTGAAGCCAAAGCCCACGTCTGGTTTGGATGTGAAGAACATGATTATATCCATCTTCAATTGTGATAAGGAGTCCCAACATCCATGATGAAAAGATTTCTAAGTATTCTAATGGACATCCATTCCAGGTCTTTTTCTGTTATTTCAGACACTGTTCTGAGTGCTTGAGTATTTTGGGAATGAACATAGAGAATACTTTTTCAAAGGCTTCACTCCAGATGGAGGCAGTGGGGCTGAGGTGTGTGTGGTGGAAGCCAATACATGAATAAATGCCCAATAATATCAAAATGACAAGTGCAGACATGAGCCCTACAGACTTAATCACTGACAGACAAAATAGCTCAAGCAAATAAGTAGAATGTTTATTTTTCACCTGTCTCATAAACTATTCTCATTAATGCAAGCACATATACCCAGAAATTTCTGACCAGCTACTGGTCCAGTTGCTTCCTTTTAGAAGTATCTATTTCAAACCATGCAACTGACTACACATTTGTACATGGTGAGATCCACAATTTTATGGGGTTATTTGGTCTTAGCATCAGAGCAGATATTTAGGAGAAAATATGTCATAGATTGTGGTGATATTTTATTTGTGCTTTAATAAATAAAGCTTGCCTGGAGATCAGAGGAAAAACCAAGCCATTATAAGTAAACAAAGAAGTCAGGCAACAATAGCAAACGCCCTTAATCCTATCACTTGGCAGGCAGGGATCTGTCTGGATCTATGTGAGTTCAAGGCCACACTGGAAACAGAGCCAGGTGTGGTGGGACATACCTTAATTCCAACACTAGTTAACCATGGAGGTCTGGAGGTCTGTACAGACAGACATTAAGTGACACACCTGGGCAGGAAGAGGAAGTGATGCAGCTGGACAGAGAGAGAGAGCAAATCAGATGGCAGAACAGCGAGGCATATAGGCTTGGGTAGACAGGAAGTAACTCACATTTGGAAGCTGCAGAATTGGTGAGGTAAGATCAGCTGGTGGCTTTCCTTAATTCCCTGATCTCTCTCAGGCTTTCACCCCTATATCTGGTTCCATGTTTTTTCATTTAAAAAGACCATTTGGAAATTCATCTACAATAGATGGCAAGTTTAAAACCTGGCCTCTCCACTTACCCCCCATGTAAATTTGAACCTCCTAAGCCATAGGTTCCTTATATGTTATAGAAATAATAGCATTCTGTAGACCATTTGTTATTGGAAAAGTGAAGAGATTTAGTAGTTAGGACTACCCAATAGAAATAGAGTTGGTCATGCAAGGACAATCCTTCAGGACTCCATATAGAGTGCATATTTTACAGAGCATATTTCCTATTACTCAGTTTCTAAGAGGTGTTCCCAAGAAATTGAGTGATGTTGAAAATGCAATGCCAGTTATTGATATGTTAGAATGTTAATTCATGGCCTAGTTTATATGCAGATTAAAAAAAAAAACTTCCTCTGTAACAATCTTAGTGTCAAACTCTAACAAAAAAATATTTGTGTCTTTATGAGCTTGAGATTGTTATGGTTGTCATCTGAAGTTACACATGAAAAAAAAACTTGAATATTGAATTATCTGTCATGAAATTATTTAAAGATGGAAAACACTCAATTGGATTTATTGGATTTCAAATGGAACACCTTCACATCAAATTAAAAGTCAGACCACCCTTGTTAAATGAACACTGGCCTACGTTCAAGGATACAATGAAGCATCCAGCACCCTCTCATGGAAATGTGAAGAAATGAAACCTACTTCAGTTAGAAATGTCTACTCAATTCTTCATTTTTGCAGCTTGCACACACCACAGCTGAGGCTTTAAGCAGTTTATACACGACTTAATGCTTCTTGTCAGGAATCTGCAATTTCTTTTATTTTTCTAGCTGCAATTGGATCTTTTATTTTAATGAAGCTAATAGGTCTCACGAGTTGGAGGTGTTATTTTTCAGCTTTAATGTGGTATAATTGGCAATACCAAGTCATTTTGATATTTACAAAAAGATAACTCAATTACCATAGACCCTGAAACATCATAAGCACTCAATAAATGTTACATAATTTTGTTACGAACCGTAAGAAATTTAGTTCATAAAAAGGAAAACTAAAGCTAAAATAGTAGTTATATAAAAGCATTTGATTTGCTAATTGTTTTCTGGGCTCTTATAGCCCAGCAGTTGGAAAATATTGAAAATGAATTTGTTTCCTGAAAAAAAAGTTTCTTCCCCAAACTCACTTATAAATGTTGAATAAACATGAAAGAATTATACATTTGTAAAGAAACTCATTCATTGGCCTACCTAGGACTTCCATGTATCTCAGTCAGTTCTGTAAACATAGGGCACATTGCTGGCATAGTCAATATTTTGCATATTTTAACTAGTACTGTCTGTCTTGGTTCCCCAATTCTGAGTATGTGGTTTCTTTTCAAATTATGGAGTCCTATGGGATGCCTGTTATGACAATTATTTCTCTGTTCAGATTCCAAGCTTTTAAAAGCTCATTTCATAAAGAAATGTAGCTAGGCTTCATACATATCTGTAATTCTCATAGGCTGAAACACTGGAACACTGAGACCCTTGCACGTTGCAGGGCTAAATACATGTTTGACACACAACCAGTTCTCTCCCCAGGGAGTGAACAGAGTGATGAAGTAGTCTATGGCTCCTAAAAGGCTTTTTAGGTACCTTCACCACGTCCTTTCATCAATCCACAGATCTATGGCTTGTTTATCTCTCATATGGCCCAGTCTCTCAAGACTTCCTCGGTATTTGACTGTAATATTCCTAACTCAAAATTGCAAATATAAATTTCTAGGTATGATATACTTATAAAATTGTGTAGAAACTTGAATTCAGTGAGGCTTTTTAACCTGTACCCTATCAAGCAAGGGACTTGAATGGATTTCCCTTTCATGTGGGCATTAAGCAGAAGAGCATCTTGCCTTAGAGCTAAGTCTGTTCTGCTGTTTGTTTATGTGTCTTACTTAGAAGTAAGCTGAGATATTGCCTGGGTACTTCTTTTTGCCTTGCTGTTTTGATTCTGTTCTTCCTTTCTGCTTGTTGTATCAAATACCCTGCTTCATCAGCTCACTGAACATGTGCTTCCTAAAAAGGTTATTGCAAAATACAAATTTAACTTTGACTAAAAACTCTTCCAGACATATATATACCTAAACACAGTCAATGGATTCAAGTCCTTCCCTCCCTCTGATCCAGAGGAAAGAAAAGGCTGTATCCCCGGTACATCAGAAGCACAGGATCAACTTGTGTTACCTGTGCAGTTAACAATTGCTAAGGGAGCAGGATTGGGTTGGAAATGAGTACTATTTTCAGCAATTTCCAAATGCATAGCAGAACTATCTGTTTTCACAGTGTCCCCAGGTGCTGTGTCTACTCACCTCCCTGAGCAGGTACAATGGCCAGCTGTTACAGACATCACATTCCTCAAAGACAGCAAACAGTGTGAATGGGAGCCTTTGTGCAGGATTAGGATGAATCTGACTTTGCTTCTCTGTATATATGCCAAACCCTCAGGAGCACTTATTTTAATCAATTATATTTTACCTTAAACTTTGAAATTTTTCTCCTAAACAAGACTCTGAAGTCAGACTTTAAGGGTTTCAAATCAGGATGATAGCCAGGAATTGATGTGAGCTACATATGAGTCTTTATTAGTAGGTTGCTAATCCAAACCTCTTTGCCACATATTCTATACAGAACAGGGACTCCGACAGCATTTTCTCTTGTCATTGGAGGCATGTCAACCATATAGAAGTTCCAAGCCCAGCAAGACTCTTCAGCTGCAATGTGTAGAGCTTGGCCTCCACCATCCGTGATGGTTTGGATTAATAGTCTTTTCCTTGAGAGTCACCAGACAAACTCTTATGTCCACACAAGCTTCTCACAGCAAAAGCCCAACACTGCTATTCATCATTGCCACCAGAGGACCAGAAACTCCATTTATTTTCTCTCTGCTGCTGACAAATATAATTTATAGGCTTCAAAGACCTAATTATTTTCTGTGATACGGGTTTAAATTTGAACACTTCTCCACTTAGGGGTAAAAGAGGTAGTGGAAGTCTTAGAAGCCTGACACCTCCCAATTCTCTGTTTCAGATTCTTTTCTTTTTTCTTTATTAAGAAATTTTTTATTCATTTTACATACCAAACATAGACACCCCTCTCTTCCCTCCTGCTGTTCCCCCCCCCCCCGCCTGGGTTTCCCCCAAACCCGCCCTCCCCATTCCCTCCTCTTAAAAGATAAGACCTCCCATGAGGAGTCAGTAAGGCCTGGTGCATTCAAATGAAGCAGGTCCAAGCCCCTTCCCCATCATCAAAGCTGTACAAGGTGTCCCACTATAGGTAATGGGCTTCAAAAAGCCAGCTCATACACCAGGGATGGATCCTAATCCTGCTGCCAGGGGCCCCTCAGATTCTTGGGTGAGAGGCTACAGTGGGAATGAAATGTCAAGTTTAGGCCAATACAAAAGTATATGGAAAAATTAGAACCCCACTATGATGAAACAAGAGTCTTGAGAAAGCTCCTATTGTCCTGCTTGACCAAGATCCCTGCATGCCATCCCTGTGCATCCTCCTAGGCTGAGTCCTATCTCCTGCTCTTCTTTAGTAGACTGCCTGGGGACTGATTTGCCTGCCAGCATAGAATACTAGAGATGTAAGATTTGCCATCTTACTCCCTTTTCCAGGATATTCCTTAGCCAATGATTGATTGATCAAGGGAAATTAAAATCCATTTACCCATAATAAAGCCTGAAATGTAGTTCATAGCCTGCAGTTCCAGCATAGACTTCATCTTACAGGAGGCTGGTTTTTAAAGTCTCTCTTTTGCCTAGCAGTTTCTTTCTTTGTTCTCTCCACCTTGTTACTGGTTCCTTCAGGGAATACTTCTCTCATAAATCACTTGAATATCAATTATAATCTCAGAATTAGCTTTTGACCATCTGTCTTAAAACTACTAGCTAGCAGGCTAGCCAGATGGCCCAGTAGTTAATAGCATTTGCTGCTTTTTCAGAGGACCTGAGTTCAGCTCCCAGCACCCACATTGGCTCACAGTCTAGAACTCCAGCTCCAGATAATACAAGGACTTCATCTGGCCTCCACAGGTACTTGCACTCATATCCATATATACACACAGAGAGACAAAAAATGCACAGTTGCTGTGGGATGTTCTGTATGGCAAATGTGTTGCTAATAAAACACTGATTGGCCAGTGGCTAGGCAGGAAGTATAGGCGGGGCTAACAGAGAGAATTAAAAGAACAGGAAGGCAGAGGGAGTCTCTGCCAGCCATGGCCAGGACAAGCAGCATGTAAAGATGCCAGTAAGCCACGAGCCATGTGGCAAGGTATAGATTTATAATAATGGATTAATTTAAGATATAAGGACAGTTAACAAGAAGCCTGCCACGGCCATACAGTTTGTAAGCAATATAAGTCTCTGTGTTTACTTGGTTGGGTCTGAGCGGCTGTGGGACTGGCAGGTGAAAGAGATTTATCCTGACAGTGGGCCAGGCAGGAAAACTCTAGCTACACACAGTTAAAAGAAATAAGCAAAAAAATAATAAAATAAAACCCTACCAATTAGTCCCATAAGAAGGTAAATATCAACTGGAACTGTAAGGAAATGGTAGAAGCAGCTGTTGCTGTCCCCAAAGACACCAGTCACCAATAGCAGTAACTCAGTACATAGGTACCTTCTGAGTGAGAATTACATGCCTTCACCTCCATCAAGGCTGGCTGTCCCAGTGAAACCGTCACAGAGCAGCAGCTTTCTGATTCCCTACATTACCTCATGCAAGGATCATCCCCAGGTGGAACATTTCTTTGGTCTTTTCTTACCTCCCCACAGTCAGCACTGATTTCTACATATTCATTCGATATTGGCCTATTATTGTCCCCACACACTATCATCCTGCCAATTTCAGCATCTTTGTTCTATGTGGGATATTCTGGGGCAAGAAAAGTTCCTCGGTAGTTAAAAGCACCTACTTCTCTTGCAGGAGACCTTGGTTCCGTTCCCAGAATTCACATGGCAGCTTACAACTGGCTTCATGTCTAATTCCAGGGGACCTGACACCCTCTTCTGGCTTCCAGTGGTGCCTGCAAACACATGGTACAAGAGATTCACACAGAAACACACACATACACATAAATTTAACAAGAAATAACATTTTAGAAAATGTTACATATCTATAATATGAATGTGTTATATATATTTATATAATATATATAATGTTAAATATGTTTTATATATGTGCGTGTGTTATATGTCTCTATATCATGTACTCTCTCTGACAGCATTAACCAACTACAATTTAAATTTGACTTCCCAGTCAACACTGGAAATTATTCTTCTAGCATAAATCTTCTCCTTTCTTAGAGTCAAAATGATCTTCTCTGTCAATCTCTAATTCTTTGTTTTCCAGGAATAAGTTCGTTAAATACATGTGTTGTGACCTCCCTGAAAGTAGGAAACATTTCTCTCAGCATTTTAGCATTTTGTTTCTGGTTTGGTTTGTGGGTTGTTTTATTTTGGTTTTTGAGGATGACCTTATGCTTATGATCCTCCTGCCTTTGTCTACATGTGCTCAGATTACAGATGCCACAAGGATGGGAATCATTTTGTCTGCCATTTATTTACTAGCCAAAGGACCACAACATTATTGTAAGACAGAGTTTTTTGTTGGGATTGCCAGCTCCCCAATAAACAACACAGAGACTTACTATTGATTATAAATACTCAGCTGATAGCTTAGGTTTGGTACTAACTAGCTCTTTCAACTTAAATTAACCCCATTTCTTATCTATGCTCTATGCTCTACCATGTGACTTGGTACCTTTTTAGCATGGCAAATTCATCGTCTGCTTTCTCTGTGTCTCCTGGCAACTCCACCCTCTTTCTTCTCAGCATTCTTTCAGTCTGGACCTCCCATTTATATCTTCCTGCCAAGTTATTGGCCAGTTAGCTCTTTATTAAACCAATGATAGCAACACATCTTTACAGTGTACAAAAGGATTATTCCATAGCACAATATAGTCATAAATATTTTCATAACACTTTTAAGTACTTTAAAACATTTCAAGTGTTTAAAAATGTATTGTTTTTCTACATAAAGCTGGAACATTAGGCTTTTCCTTTTTCAGTACTGAAAACTGATAATCATCTTAATTAAGTGACTTTTACAAGGTATACAATTACTACGAGACATACTGGACCTAAGACTGATTCACAACCTGCTGAATTCTCGGCTACTACACTTTATTGTTAACCTAAGCTTAAAATCAGTCATCTGTCACTTATCAATTTAGAGTAAGCACTGTGTTTTTCTAGTGCTTTTAAAATCAGGGCACATACATCCTTGTTTGGCAACACATTAAACTCAAGAACTTGTATGTTTGTTTTTCTGCAGTATAAGAGATACAAACTCACAGGAGCATTTGTTCCTTAGAAATGAAATAAAAAGAGCTCAATAGAGAAAGTAGGGGCAGCTGGAGCAAGGGAGCACACAGTATTGTTGGGTTATAAGATCTTAGGTTTGGTACTATGTGCTAAAGGGAGTGTACATCCTAATTGATAATCTTGTCTGAAAATTAAATCCATGTATGTGAGGTTAGTTGGTCACCACAATGACTCCACCTCCTATCTACTCTGGCTGAGTTGATTCTAGATTCAACTCTAGATGATAAGTAGATTCACTTGATTTGACAGTGAAAATGAGAATAAATCAATTGGATTCTCAATATATCTAATATGTCAACTGTAACAATCACTGCAATAATTTTCACTACATTTCTCCTCAAGACATTGCCTGGGTTCTGATATTTAATTTTAAAAATGCTTTGGTTTTCATCTGGGTCTGGCTTAGTTTAATTTCAAAAATCCAAGATAAAAATGAGCTTGCTAATTTGAGATGTTGGCTACTGTGGACTTTGTTAGAGGTAAAGAAATGAACTTAAACAATAATAGATTTTTGTTTGTTTATTTTTGTCCCCCTCCCAGCCATTAAACTGCAGAAAATGAAAGCCTGATTAAATTTCTCTGTAAGTCACTTGAAGTAAAACTGGAAAAGTGTAAGACAAGCTTGACAGAACTCATAATAAAAAATTATATTTATCTAGAATTGAATTAAGAACCTAGCCAATTGTGATTCTCAAAAACAAAAGTCCATTCACCTCTTCAAATCTACTCAGCTGAAGTATGGAACATCTTAACATCTTTTTGCCAAACAAGTTAATACTTTGTTAAATGTCTTTAGTTTTGATAAATTAAATAAATTGTCTTTAATTGCATTAGAAAACCAATGAATCAACTCCATGTGTATATGTCTCATAGGAGGCATGAAAATAAACAACCTCTTTCACTTTGCATTTCTTTTTGAGTTTGAGACTCATGGGTACTGAGTTTTGAGTAAATTAAAGAATATGATTGCATATTATTGGCCACTGGCAAATTTTCATTTCTCCTCAACCTAAGTTTGTTTAATGAGATTAACTATGGTATTTCTTAAATTTTGGTAAAATATTCCTAGTATTTTTAACATGACTGTTTTCTAATTAATAATTAGTTCAGCCAGAGTTTCCTTCAAATAAATTCATGAATCAACTCTATGTCTTTCTCTATTTGCACTAATAAAACATCTAATTTTAGAAATGTACAGAACTGACACAAAGCATTCTAATCTTGTTTGTTTTGGATGTCTTCATTTGATTGTCAATTTTCCTATCTGGAAAATAGAGAATATTAAATCTGAATAATTCTTATGCTTATTGACTCTATTGAAAGTGACCAGTGTTGAACGCTCTCTGTTCCCCCAGACCCAACCCCTCAGACTTGTCATTGGTGCTTCAACAGCTCACTAGCTGCAGCCTTGCTTCCTCCCTGTCCATATCTCCTATGAAACCCACAGACCAATTTTCCTCACTCAACACTGCACCCCAGCCTCCAACATTAACAGGCATTCCCTGTGAACATACCAGCTGAACAGGTCAGTAAAAGAGACAACACACAGCTATCACATTCTCAAAATATCCAGAGAGAAAACAGAAACCAAGGAACAAAATTCCTGCCCAACAAACACAAGAAAATAAATAACCTCACAATATCAAAACCAAAAGAAGGGAAGCACACACACACACACACACACACACACACACACACCACCACCACCACCACCACCACCAACAACAACAACAACAACAACAACACAAAATAAAAGGAATCAATAATCATTGGTCATTGATATCTCTCAGTATCAATGTCTCAATTTCTCAACAACAACAAAAAAACATACAGACTAGCAGAAAGGATGGGAAAATGTGATCCATCTTTCTGCTGCATCCAAGAAACAAACCTCAACATCAAGGATAGATGAACCTAAGAAGAAAGCTGGTGTAGTCATTTTTATATCTAACAAAATAAACTTCAAACCAAAAACTAATAAAAAAATGAGGAAAGGTAACTAAGTACTCATCAAAGGAAAAGTCAACCAATATCACATTTCAGTCCTTAACATCTATGCCCCAAATGCAAGAGAACCCACTTTTCTAAAAGAAACATTACTACAATTTAAATCACATATTGGCCTCTCACATACTGATAGTAGGAGACTTCAATACCCCATTCTTACCATTGGCCAAGTCATCCAGACAAAAACTAAACAGAGAAATACTGGAGCTAGCAGACATTATAAACCAAATGAACCTAACATATCTATAGAACATTTCAACCAAACAAAAAAGAATATACCTTCTTCTCAGCACCTCATGGACCTGTCTCAAAAACTGACCACATACTCAGACACAAAGCAAGTCTCAACAGATAAAAGAAAATTTAAATAACTCCCTGCATCCTGTCAGACCTCAATAGATATCAACAACAATAGAAACATCAGAAAGTTTACAAACCAATGGAAACTACTCTCTACTGAAAATAGAGTTAATTAAAGACCCATTCATGAAAAGTGGGTCAATACAGAAATAAGGGAATTAAAGACTCAATGAAAATGATTACAGAGCATACTCAAAGTTGTGGGACAAAATGAAAGTGGTGCTAAAAAGAAAAGATCATAACACTATGTGCCTATATAAAAATGTTGGAGAGACCTCCTACTAGCAACTTAACTGCATACCTGAAAGCTCTGCAACAAAAAGGAGTAAGGAGGCCCAAGAGGAGTAGGCTACAAGAAATAAGAGGAATGAATTTGATAATATAAAAAGAAAGAGAACAACACAATGTATCGATGAAACAGAGTTGGTTCTTTCAGAACATCAACAAGATGGATAAGCCCTTATTGAAACTAACTAAAAGGCAGACAGAGAGAATATTCAAATTAACAAAATCATAAATGAAAAGGCGACATAACAACAGATAGTTGGGGAATCTAGAGAATCATAATGTACTTTAAAAACCTGTAGTCCATCAAATTGGAAAATTTAAAAGAAATGGATAATTTCCTTGATAGTTAACATTTATCAAATCTATATTGAGATCAGATAAACAAGCTATAGACCTATAAGTCCTAGTGAAATAGAAACAGTCATTAAAATTTTCCCAACCCCCCCCCAAAAAAAATCCAGAAGGTTTTAGCACAAAATTCTACTAGAACATGGCCCAAGTCATTTTATGAGGCAAAACTTACCCACATAATCAAACCACATTTAAAAAAAAAATCAGAAAAGAAAGAGAATTACAGACCAATTTCCTTTTCAAACATAGATGAAAAAATAATCAAGAAAATACTTGCAAATCTAAGAACACATCAAAAAGATCATCTACCATGACCAAGCAGGCTTCATCCCAGAGATGCAAGGATGGTTCAACATGTGTTAAATCCATAAATGTAATCAATCATATAAGCAAACTGAAAGAAAAACATGCATGACCATCTCATCAGAAGCAGAAAAGACCTTGGGCAAAAATCAAACACCCCTTCATGATTAATGTCCTGGAGATATTAGTGATGCAAGGGACATACCTAAGCAGAACAAAAGCAATTTACACCAAGCCCATAGCCAACATCAACTAAAGTGGAGAAAACGCAAAGCAATTCCACTAAAATCAGGAACAAAAGAAGGCTGTTCACTTTTTCCATATTTATTAAATATAGTACTTGAAGTTTTACCTAGATCAATAAGACAACTGAAAGTAATTAAGGATATATAAATTGGAAAAAAGAAGTCAAAATATTGTTATTTGCAGATGATAAGATAGTATACTCCTACAGTTGATAAACACTTTCAGTGAAGTAGTGATACAAGATTAACTGGATACAAGATTAACTGAAAGAAATTAGTAGCCATCCTACATACAGAAGACAAACAGACTGAGAAAGAAATCAAGGAAACAACACCTTTCATAATAGCCTCAAATAACATAAAATATCTTGGGGTCATTCTATCAAAGCAAGTGACAGGCTTGTATGATATAAACTTCAAGTCTTTGAAGAAAGAAATTGAAGAATATATCAGAAGATGGAAAGATCTCCCATGGTCGTAGATCAGTAGGATTAACATAGTAAAAATAGCAATCCTAACAAAAGCAATCTACAAATTCAATGTAATTCCCATGAAAATTCTAGCACAATTCTTCTCAGACCTGGAAATGACAATTCTCAACTTCATATGGGAAAGCAAAAATCTCAAGATAGTTAAAACAGTCCTGAACAATAAAAGAACTGCTAGAGACATCAACATTCCTGAATACAAGGTATACTATGAAGCTATGGTAATAAAAATTACACGGTATTGATATAAGAACAGACATGTTGACTAATGGCATCAAATTGAAAAACCAGACATAGCCTGCCTACCTATGGACACCTGGTTTTTGAAAAAGAAGCTAGAAATACAAACTAGAATGAAAGACAGCATCTTCAACAACTGGTGCTGGTCAAATGGATCCATATTTATCACTCTACATGAAACTCAAGTAAGTCCAAGAGGATCAAAGATCTCAACATAAAACCAGGTACAATGAACCTGATAGAAGAAAAAGTGTAGAATAAGCTTTAATTCGTTGGCATAGGAGACAATTTCCTAGATAGAACACCGATGGAGCCCGTACTAAAATCAACAACTTATAAATGGGACCTCATGAAACTGAAAAGCTCCTGTAATGCAAAAGATACCATCAATCATACAAAGTGGCAGCTTACACAGTAGGAAAAGATTTTTACAAAGTCTACATGTGCTAGAGGACTAATATCCAAAATGTATAAAGAAATAAAATAAAAACTAGATATCATTAAAAATCCAAAAAATCCATTAATAAATAGGGTACAGATCTAAACAGAGAATTCTCAATAGAGGAATCTCAAATGTCTGAGAAACACTTAAAGAAATGTTCAACATTCTTAACAATCAGGGAAATGCAAAATTACTTTGATATTCCATCTTACACCTGTCAGAATGACTAAGATCAATAATACAAGTGACAATTCATGCTGGGGAAGATGTGGAGCAAGGGAAACACCCCTCCATTGCTAGTGCAAGTGCAGACTTGTGCAGCCACTTTGGAAGTCAGGGTGGTGGTTTCTCAGAAAACTAGGGATTGATCTATCTCAAGATCAAGCAATACCACTTTTGGGCATATACCCCAAAGGACACTCCATCCTACCACAAAGACACTTGCTCAGTCATATTCATTTCAGCCTTATATATAACAGCCAGAAGCTGGAAACTACCTACATGTCCCGCAGCAGAAGAATTGATAAACAAAAATGTGGTACATTTACACAGTGGAGTATTAATCAACTGTTTAAAAAATGACTTCATGAAATTCACAGGCAAATGGATTCAACCAGAAAAAAAATCATCCTGAATGGTGTAGCCCATAGCCAAAAAGACAAAAATATGGTATGATAACCAAGCTAAAGTTTTTAGACCCAGAGAGATTAGGTAAAGAGGAGGTATCTAGGGTAATACATGGATCTCCCTGGGAAGGGGAAATAGAATAGATTTTAGGGGTGGATTAGGGTGGAGTTGGGACATGAGCAAGAGGAATCAGGTGTATGGAGGTGTTTGGAATGGAAGGAGAGAGTATGGGGAGACACAGCTGCAATTGGGGGCACTAGATAATTTTTTCTTTTTCTCATTATTTTTAATTCCTTATATGACTGATACATTTACATCACTTCCACCCCTCTTTCTCCTCCCTCCAGCTCCTCCAGTTTTCCACCACTCCCTCTCAAAGTCAGGACCTCTTCTTTAATTATTGTTACAGGTATGTAAGTGGGTAGATAGATGACAGATGATAGATAGATAGACAGATAGACAGACAGACAGACAGACACACACACACACACACACACACACACACACACATTTGAGTCTATTCAGTGTTGTTTATATGTGTATTTGTTTAGGGCTGAACACTTGGGGTTGGGTAACCTATTGGGGGCTCATTCCTGGAAGACTAATTCTCCCTCTCTCAGTGGACAGTAATTGCCTTTGGCTCTTTATTGAGAGGTAGAGCTTTGTGAGATTTTCCCCCCTTTCACAATAACATGTCAACTGATAGTGTCATTGTACAGATCCTGTTAGGCAGCCATATTGTTCAACTGATAGTGTCGTTGTGCAGGTCCTGTTAGGCAGCCATATTGTTGAGATTTCAGCAGTTCAGTTTTCTTATCCTATATTGAAGACATTACTACACAGCATATAGCCTCATCCTTTTTCTCTTAGAATCTTTCTGGTGCATCTTAAGCAAATGTTCACTGGCCCTTAGATTGTAGGGGTTATACTGTTTATGTAGCAACTGGGTTGGGCACCCCATGGTCAGCTGGTGTTTTTTAACCACATTTTTTGGCAAAATTTCAAAATGTACATGAACACAGGGGAGAATAGGGAGAATATTTCCATCTAGCTCAGTCACTGTCTACTCCTGCTCATTGTTAGTTAACTGCAATCTTTGGTGACTCATCCATCAGTCCACTCAGTTTTCCCTGTCTGATTTCCCTTTTCTGTCTGACTTCATTTATTTTGTCTTCCAATATTTTTCCAAAATAAATGATCTGTTGTTGGCTGCTTTTGCTGTGTTGCAGCACTATGCTGGTTACATAGATTTTTGTTACCTAAAACAAACGTCTTCACTTAAACTTGAGCATTACGTACCATTGTCTGCCCCTTTATTTAATACACTTTTTCCTGATTTCCTCCAAGAGAAGAAATATGATGTCCTTCTGTGATGAGTCTTTCCTTCTTTGGCTATCATTGTTCACTGGTAAATACTAAACTTACACCAATTACACTGCTCGATCTTCTCTGAACTTCTTGACCACAAGGGTAAGAAGGAACCAAATATCAATAAGACTGGGCTGTTATGTCTTGTCTCTCACTTTTTTCTCTCTGTATCGTCTCTAAGTCATCAAAACTCTGTGGGATTTTTTCATCCTGCTGTTGGTTTTTCACCTATTATGCCCATAGGTCTGCCTTCCATTGCTTCTTGTATAAAATACTATATTCTTGGTGACAAGACATTCCAATCTCTAGTTTCTGTGTTTATCTTTATAATATTATTCCATGACCATCTTCCAACTTTTCAAAGTTTTCTCATCACTTACTATTCTCACATGAATGTTATTTACACCAATGTAGTCTTCATAATCTAAGGTTTGGTGATCTGAAATGTAACCTTAATTCAATGCAACAGAAATTTTCAAGTTAAAATGTGATTGTTCTCTCCTACTTATATGAATATACATTATTACATCCTTCCTGCTTTCTTCAACATCATCTTATCTTCCAGGCTGTTTTCTTTTAAACTCACCAGATGAAGTCATTTGTCCTTTTTTTCCATGCCCAGAGATCTCTGTTTCTGTCCACTTCTTATTCTGCCTCACATTATAAATAATATATCTTAGTAAATATTTTTATTTAAGACAAGGGCCAGGTATTATTACTTTTTTACCATCATTATAGTCCACATCTGTGAGAGTACTATATATTTGAGCTGAATTAATGGAAATTAACAGTGGCCTTTAGGTCAGGGCAAGTGAGGAATACAGTTTGGTAGAGTAGTTAACATATGCTTCCTTTCCATAAGTCATAAAAGTCAGGGAGCTAATACATTACATAAAACAGGTATCAATAAGAAATCTAAAATGATAGGTTGATAAAACAATGTGTGTGAAAAACATGGTAAACTATCATACTAAAAGGGAGTTGTGTCTTTTCCTTTTGTTAATTATTCTCTGTGTTTATTCCAGATTAGCAAAATTACATCATCATTTGAACATTTACATTTAAATTCTAGATAATTTGACTATACCATCAACATATCTAAGTACCTGAAAGTACAACAGTTATTTGAATATCATTGTTCTGCTTCATATTGTTGTATAATCATTATTATGCACAACAATATCATGATTGTCATCAATGATTGAAGGATGCTTTGCTGTTATTCTTGTTTCTGTTTGCAGAAGGTCATAGTACATAAAACCATACATTAATCACTGGTATTCCCTTCCTCTGTTGATGGGCCATCACAATTTAGGACATGCTTTAGTGACCTCTAAGCTTGGTGCTGCACAATCACCATGTTCTATGGAGGCTAACAAGATAGACCAATGGGCAAAGGTGTTCATAACCAAGCCTACTAACCTTAGCTGAAACACTAGGACCCACATGGTGGAATGAAAAAAAAAAACAGCTCCTGAAAATGTCCTATGACCTCAACAATTTACAGTTGCACATGTAAACACACACACACACACACAAAACTCTTAATAAATAAAAACAAGCAAACAAACAAACATTAGGACTCAAATTTTAGAACAAAACTATGATTTTTCTGAAAAATAGATGTGTCAAATAGATGTAGATCTGCATGTTTTATCTTCTCAGTATGACAAAATGTTTTTCCCCTTATGAAATTTGAGCATTTTCATAAGATTTGGTGCAGGAATCACTGGTGTGTGATATGTTGCTGTATTTGTGCTTTTGCTTCTGTTCTTCCTCAGGAGACCCAGGGGGGTATGCTTGAAATGTCTACACCTGCAGCCTAGAGAAAGTGCCTCTGCTAAGACATGTTCCTCAGAGAGATTCTACTTACCCATCTGTTTTCATAAATTTTTAATACCAGGCAGCAAGCTCATACAATGTTTTGTTTTAACTTAATTTTTATTTAATTTGTTGTCAGAAATCAGGCTTTGGCAGTCTGGCCACAGGTGCATAGTAGCAAATACACAATGTGATAAAGACACGCTCCCCGTGTAGCTGTTCACAAGTGCACTGAATATACACACTATAATTTAAACTTTGCTGGAAAATGCTAGCCTTGGCCCTGGAGCTTCCCATCTCCTCCATGAGAAGCCAATAGCTAGATTCTACTATTCTCAAGAAATATAGTTCCACTACTCAACCAAGGGAAAGCTCCATGTTTTGGTCCTCTCTAACCTTTCACAGACTGAAATCCAGGAGGACAGTAGATCTTATATCAGCCAGCTAGTCCCCAGCCCCCAGCAGGAAACATGTTTATCCTTGAAGCTGAAATTCCCCTGCAAATCTTAGGTTTATGCCCACTGCCAACAGCTTCTGGCCATACTTCAACAGTCCTTCTCATTGAGTACAAGGGGAAACATTTCCACTCAGTGTTTAATTGTATGTTGTTATAACTACCAGGAGAGTTCCCTCCACTTCCACATCTCAATTTTTTTTCCTTTCCAGTCAGCTACAGAATATCCTATCAAAGGTAACCTATTTTGTCAATCTGTAGGTTTAAGAAAAATGAAAGGATGGCTATAAATGTTATGCTTCTCCAAATGAAAAAGATCCTGACATAGGGTAAGCTGCTAAAACACTTAGTTATCAATAAGAGGGTGTCTTCTTTTAAACAGCTCCCTGCCAAAGAATTTGCTGTCAAGATACATGAGAGATGGCGTCTGATGGCACTGTTGCACATGATTGTACTGTAGTGGTCACTAACAGCAATGAGCCCCCTTGTAGTTAATATTGAGTATTTCTGTACCATCATTAACATTTCTTTAAACAGGATGTAATGATAAAAGAGGATCAAATATAAGAGCAGGATTAAGATATAAGGAGAGTTTACCAGATTGTAGTTGCAGAGGTTATAGCAGTAGGTTTCAACACTAGTGAGACAGGAGAAATATTAATAAAACCACAAGTTAGGATTCTACTAACCCCAACAGATAAGGAAGTGGCAGGAAGATGAGGAGGTGGCACCAGTGGGCAAAACATTTGCTGTACAAGCCTGAGGACCTGGGTTCAGAACCCTATCACCCATGTAGAAGCCAGTCGTGGTAGGTAATACTGGTACCTTAGTGCTAGGGTAGAAGGTAGCAGGTGAATCTCAGGCTTTGCTGGACAGCCAGTCCAGGAGAAAAGCAAGTTCCAGGTTTGGCTAGACATAACAGCAGAAGGCAAGGTAGAGTGCAGTAGAGGAAGACCTCTAAGGTTGCGCACACATGGCAAGCATACATATACACATACAGACACCCCATACAAAGAAGAAAAATAAAGAATAGATGATGAAACAAAGCAACTTACTGCAGTGCTTCTTAATCTAGCTTTCATTCCAATAACCTGATAAATTCAGTTAAAAAATCAAACCCCTAGACAATACGTTCTTTTCTAACAAGACCCCTCTAAATTCCTCCAGCGTCTTCTCTAATGAATGCCTCCACTTTACAGATCTGAATAGAAAATTCCAACTCCCATGTGGTGTGTTGTAGAAGGGGTGATGGAGAGAGATAAAAAACTCCATCTGGAAGACAAACAGTTTTAATATCTGTCTCCTTTACCTTTCTTTTCACTCCTTCCACGGGAAAGATTAACTTTTTTCAACCTCTGATGGGGGAATGTCTTTCTGTACGCGAATATGTGTTGCTCTGATTGATTGATAAACAAAGCCGTTTGGCCTATGGCAAGGCAGCTTAGAGACAGGAAGTTCAAAGAGAGAGAAAAGGAGAAGACGCGGGGAGACGCCAGTGAGCTGCCCAAGGAGCGACACACAATGGGACGCATGTAAAGACATGGACATGTGGTGATACATAGATTAATAGTTATGGGCTAATTTAAGATATAAGAGCTAGTTAGCAAAAGGCTTGAGCCATGGCCATGCAGTTTTAATTAATATAAGCTTCTGTGTGTTTACTTGGGGGATGTAGTGGGAGAGATTTGTCCCGACTGCCGACAGGCTGGGACACAGGAAAACTTCTGGCTACAAACCTCTGGGTCTAACAGAGGTCAGGAAAGGACACTTGGGTTCCGACTTGTGTGGTACACAGAAAAATCTCCCACAGAGCATGTGCACATCTTTCCCACAGCAAAGGATGCCAGCTAATTGCTCTGTACTAGAGAGGCTCCTCGAGAAGTCAGAAAATCAGCTGAATTATTTGGCAACTCTATTATTTCTGCTGAAAATAATGGGCTGTTGTAGTGCCTGGACCCAGCTGGAGAGAGCACCTCACCACAAGATAATTGTCTCCTAGCACCGCTTGTCTCCTTGAGTTCCTTTCCATGGCTCCTCACAGCTTCCCTCCCAGGTTCAGTGAGTCCAGGATGGATGTAAACAGATATTGTCATGGAATGAATCTTTTGAACAATTCTCCTTAAATATTTCTCCAACAGAACTTACATTTCTGAGGCAAGAAGTGTGACAGAAGCGATTCAATGGCAGAAGGGTTTGCTTTGGTCCCTGACTTTACAGACCTTGGTCCACAGTTCTTGCTTCTGTTGGTTCAGAGTCCATCATGACACAGAACACCCCAGTAGAATGAGTATGTGGTAGACATCACTCATTTCATCGTAGGCAGGAAGCAGAGAGAATGAAGAGGCTTGAGCAGGTTGCCTTCCCCTCCCCCACCCCCTTTATATTCTCTTCTTTGTCCTCTGTATATGGGATAGGTGAAGGAACACTCACTAGCCCACTTGAACATGTGACTCTGGCAGGCCTTGCCCTTCTCCCTTATTCTCCCCCCCCCCCCCCTCTTTGCTAAAAAAAATCAGATTTTAGTCCTGAAGCTAGCCCCCAAGGTCTATTCCCTTATTTGGTCACTTTCTTCTCCTAAGGCTGACTACCAAGGCCCAACTATCAAAGTATTGAAGTCCAGCAATCAAAGGCCCCCTTTTAGCTCATCTAATTAACATGCCCAGTTAAAATTAAACACCTCATCCTAACACAGGGTTCCCCCCTTTACCATTATAAACAGCCATTTGCCCATGTGCCACATCCATCTCCTCTCCATCCATAGGCGGTCCTTTGTCATTCCAGGACAAATATCCCTGCCCCTTTCCCTTGTCCCCTTCCCCTTCTCCCTCATCCTCTATCTCCTGTACCACTGCACCCTAGTCCATTCTAACACAGACCTCAGCTTTTTCTCTTCTTAAGAATGATACCTACAAGGTCATTTGATGCTGTTTT
>CABHPQ010166044.1:0-41769 GCA_902168405.1 Peromyscus aztecus
GAGGCCATTCCCAGCATTGTACAACAGTAAGCAAATGCTGGAGCTGAGGAGACTGGTTCAGCTGCGGGCAAGTTGGGCAGGGACCTCCAGGAACGCAGCTTTCAGAGGTTGTCAGCCATGCTAGGGTGGGCTTCTTAGTGATGACACTGTCTTTACATCACATGCTCTCACAAGCAACCATTTGCCCTTGCTCCTGTGGGTAACCCCCATGAGCTCATTGGTTCTCAGAGCCAGGACAGGCGGAACTGTTTGCTTTGTCAATGGCGCCCGAGGAGGGATAAAGAGACATTTGTTCACTCCCCTCAGTAACTGCCATGCAGCAGTTCCTTGTCCGAGTTCCTGGTTTTAGAGTTGAAAACACGAAAACTGTCTAAAACAAAAGGAGTCTTCCAGGGTTTTGAGGCAGGTGGTGTGTCAAATCAACTCCAGGGAGAAATTCTTGGTTTACCATATTCTAATAGTCTCTGACTCAAGAAAATGTCTGAGAAGAAACTCCAGGCTTTAAGCTTTAGGGAACAATAGCGTGTTTGGGGCAATTTAAGCAATGAAGAGGAGAGCTTTCTAGAATGTTAAAAATCATACCTTGTGAGGGACATCCTTGATATCACAAACATGGCAGAACTTTAAAAATCATACCATGCAAGGGACGTCCCCGATAGCACAAAATAGTGAACACCTTCCAATAATGAGCTGATGAGGCAATGATCAGATCTAGCCCAAATACACAAGAAAACACCAGAATCTTGCTATAGCCATGGATCACTGATTTGTCTAAGAGTGTGAAGGAATTTGGCTTTTTATGGCGTTTCTTTTCTCTCTAGACTTAATATTTATACATTTGATTTTGAATCAAAGGAACAAGGTTCATCTTCCCAGAGTAAGCAGTCAATGATGTTAGTTTTCTCCAAAATCTTGGTTTAGAAGGACTCGTCCACCGCTCCCTGGAACATCCTGAAGGACAGCTATCTTAGTTACTTTCTTCTTTCTGAGCTAAAACACCACAACAACAGTAACACAATAGAGGGAAAAGTCTATTTGCCTTACAGTTACAGGACATGGCGAAGAAGACAGGGCAGAGGCAGGGACGGCATGGTGGCAGGAGCCTGAGGCTGGCTGCTCACATCGGATTGGACCCCAGGAAGCAAGGGGTAAGCAGGAAGTGGGGCCAGGCCACAGAGGCTCAAGGCTCTCCCTCAGTGACCTTCAGTGAGATTCCACTTCCTGAAGGCTCTCCGAATTCCCCCAGTGCCAACAACTATTGCTGGGCCCTTCCATGGTGACACTGCTTTCAAGTGTCCCAACCTGTGAGCCCACGGGGGACACAACATTCACACGGCAACACCTGGCTGGTTTGGAGAGGTCAGAGGCTTTACAGAGCAATGGGCTGCCCTGCCTTCTCCAGGTGTTTGACAGGTGTCTACTAGGCCGAATTGGCTCAGGGAGTAACATGGCTTTGGGCCTCCACGAACAGCAGCAGGGACATGTCTGGACTAGACCTGACTAGACACGCCAGACCCATAGAGAGAGAAACCACTTAAAATACAGGCGCTTTTAATCTAGGCTAGACCCAGGCTAGACTAATCCTGGGCTCTTTCTTCAAGGATGTTGCATAAGATCTTCTGCACATAACATTTGCTTAGCCACTTTGAGTTCTGTCTTAGTTAGTTTTCTATTGCTGTGATAAGACACCATGATCAAGGAAACTTATAAAGAGAGTTTATTGAGTTTCTGAGGATTGGAATCCATGATCATTGTGGTAGGGAGCAAGGCAGCAGGCAGGCATGGCCCTGGAGCAATAACTGAGAGCTCATCCCTTGAGACACAACTGTGAGGCAGAGATTGGGAATGGCAAGGCCTTTTAAAACATCAAACCTACCCTTAGTGACACACGTCCTCTAAGAAGGCCACACCTCCAAATCCTTCCTGAATGGTTTCACCAATTGGGGACAAGCATTCAAATGTATGAGCCTATGGGAACCATTCTCATTCAAATCACAAGCTGGTTCCCATCACTTTCACTGATGTCTGGAAAGAGGATACCCTGGGTGTGGCAGATGACCCAGGGACACCAAGGGCAGAAGATTTTTGTTTTCCTTTTCATGAACTCACAAGTTCCTCTGAGTCTCTGTGCATGCTAGGTCTACTGGGCAAGAGAAAGGGATCCTGAGTTAGAATCTGCACGTAGTTATTGGTATAGACCTTCTCTTGCAAAAATCTGCAAAATCTACTGTCATTCAGCTAATAAGGACACAAATTCAAACTTAAGTGCCTCATCACTTTTTTTCAGTTTCTGAATTCTGTCCTAGTGTCTGCCTTCCTTCCTTCCTTCCTTCCTTCCTTCCTTCCTTCCTTCCTTCCTTCCTTCCTTCCTTCCTTCCTTCCTTCTTTCCTTCTTTCCTTCTTTCTTTCTATGATAAAACACTCCAACACATGCAGCTGAAATGGAGAAACAGTTTAGTCAGCTCACAATTCCAGGTTACAGTCCCTCACCATGGAGAAGTCAGGCAGGAACTTAAAGCTGTCAGTCAAATCCAGAGGTAAGAGCGGAAACAGAAATGAAGGCGAGCATGCCTGCTACTCGGCTCACCTTCTCTAGTCTGCTATATTCCAGGACTGAAACCCAGGGGATGGTGCCACCCACAGTGGGCATCTTCTTATATCCATCAACACAATTAAGATGGTCTCCCACAGACCTGTGTGCCTACAGGCCACCCTGATCTAGAGAATCTCTCCTTGAGGCTTCCTTCCCAGGTAATTTTAGATGTATCACACTGACAACTGAAATTAACCATCACACTCCCTTTCTTATAAATATGTGTAAGATATAATACTAAAATTGTATTTTAGGGGCAGGAATTGTGCCACCTTTAGTTCTATAATTTTTACAACTCTTTTTTTTTTTTTTTAATGTTTTTCGAGACAGAGTTTCTCTGTATAGTCCTGGCTGTCCTGGAACTTGCTCTGCAGACCAGGCTGGCCACAAACTCACAGAGATCCACCTGCCTCTGCCTCCTGAGTGCTGGAATTAAAAGTGTGCACTACCAATGCCCAGCAATTTTTACAATTCTTAAGATAACAATAACATTGATCCAATGTACACTAAACACTCTCATACATTTAGACATAATTTTAGCAAAATTCTAAAAATGAATATCATTATCTCCATTTTCAGATAAGGAAACTGAGATTCTAGATTCTTTAAAATCAAGCAACTAGCAAATAACATGGTCAGGATCTGAAATAAGGTCTTTCTAAGCACATGCTCATGAAGTTACGCACTGCTACATTCCACACTATACTTAGCACAAGTTGGTAAGCAATAAAGTCATTGTTAACTTGAGTTGAAAATCAGAGCTATTTAATAAATAGGTGAAAAATTGCAAGCATAAAGCTATCAGCTTCCAAAATAACATAAATTCAGTCCTTGTTATTTCTGGTGTGTTTATCTTATTTCTTCAGTCTAAGGAAAAATGTCTGAACCCTGAATCCTGACATACATAAATAATCCAGTATCATCAAGAGAGAGTTTTAAAAAAGTGTTATAAACATGGTAATTATTATGGAAAATTTTATTTATTGAAGGTCCCTCAATGCATCTGGCCTTTCCACTGTTCGATGTTGTTCATCCTTTTGCAGTGACTGTTAATCCAGCTCATGCTCGAGTACCATTCACAGACCAACTCAGAAAAAGGAATGCAGATTGCTGCCTGCTCTCCTCCATCACTAATGAGGATGTCCCAACCGTCCTCAAGTCACAGCTGATGGAGTTTTCAACACATCTCACATCTTTGAGCATCTAAAGCCTTGCTCTTGCCCCACGCCTGCCAAGGCCTGCCCCCTAAACTGTGGCTATTGTTCTCCTGCTGCATGTGCCACAGATATTGCTGACTTCACCAGCGACTGAGAACCTGGGCACAGGTCAGGACAGGCAGGCTGGCTTTGAACTTGACTTCTACGTAACACTGCAGACTCCACAGTTTTCAGGCATTTCAACTTCCTGATTTCAGAGGCTTAGGAACTGATTTAAGCAGTAGAGGAGGGGCCTCTGGCAAAATCAGGAGACAGAAGCAGAATGGGGAGGAGCCAGTCTGGGGATACTGAGAGAATTCCTGCCCCTTGGGATGGTCTAACTTTCCACCTACTGCCCACCCACACAGGCAGTCTCCCCCTCCTGGTGCCCTCATAATGCCACCTTGTATTTAATCACTAAAATGCCAGGGGGTGGAGCAGTGGGGTAAAGGACAGGGAAGTAACCTTGGTATGAATGGGTTCCCTGCTAGCATGCTACTTCTGCAATAAAGCAAGAGAGGCTCGGAGAGAAACTCCACTCAAGTCAGAAGGAGAGGGAGAAGGAAGGAGCAGAGGGGTGAGGAGGGGAGAAGTAAAGGGGTGTGAGGGCAGGGGAGAGAAAACTGAAGCCCGAGTTCCGCTTTGAACACATGTTCTGAGTCGACAACCTCTGGGTGAGGGTGACAAGGCCAAGGATGTGACCCCAAAGGCAGTGGCCCTGTAATCTAGTGCAAAACGATGTCACCAAGGCCCTGACAGCCGGCTCCTATTCAGCCTCTGCAACCAACTTGACAGGCCGGTGCATGTCTGTGAACTTTGGTGTCCATCCATTACATAAGATGGGAGAACTAAGTTTTATAAGGTTGCAGAATCATGTTTTGTGAAAAATAAAAAGTCTAAATAAGTCTGAACTGCCTCGGCAAAAGCAGGGGTGGAAGGTAGACAATGTCTTACTTTGCCACTCTCATGCAGTTCTCCAGCCACCATACACAGGGGCTTAAAGGGGTTCCAAAGAGGAGTCTGAAAGCTCCTAGTCTGATGGTCTGTGACAGCCTCCCTGGTCTATCCTCTGTCATCAGTGACCCGGGTCTTACACTCAGTAAAGAGCTCTTGTCGAAGGGTGTGTTCAGAGAAGCCTTTCTCCCAGTCTTCCTTCACTCAATTAGAAACCACCCTGGCAGAGAAGGAAGTGAGGAAATGGGCCAGAGGGCAAATGTGTCTTTGTCTGAGATACTGGAATAGGCACTCCAGTACGGCCTGTGGAACCATCATCCAGACCACACACAGGACATAGTTTGTTCCTCTCTCATAAAGGGTAACACTGTTCTGCCATGGATTTACTAGAGATGAAGTTTAGGGGGTTGTCCTGCCAATCCCCTCAATCCCAGGACCAGAATGAGCATAGCCTCACGTGATTTGATAGGACAGTATGTGAGCCTGAATTCTCATTGCCAACGAAAACGTCAGTAGCAGTGAGCTCTGTGGTCCCAGAGATGGGTGTCAGCTGCCCTGCTGGCCTCGAGCATCCTAGAGGTCTATCTGTTGAGGCAGTTCTGGAGAAATGTGCCCCTCATCACAAATGGTTTAGAGACGGGGATTTAGAGGCAGAGAGCCCTAGGCCATTTTAAATGGTCCCCAGAGGGAAGGCACAGAAAGCTCAAGACGTGAGGAAATGCAGAAGACCGGATGAGAGAGGCTTGGAGAGGTGTCCATCAGCAACGGGACACACTGCAGGAGTTAGCAGGGAGTCTGACTTCTGAGTGCCTGTCTTCAGCACCATCTCAGTAGAAATGGGGAAATGGCCAGTGAGCTTGTCAAGGACTGCTGAGCCTCAGTCACAACTAAATCAAAGCAAATTAAAAGAACAATGACATACTTTTTTAAACCTATCAGATTGGCAAAAGCCTCACTTGATAATAATGCTGGCAAGGATGTGGGCCAAGAATCATTTTCATATACTTCCCATGAAGTATAACTTGGTACAGCCTTCTGGAAGATGAGTCAGTGTTACCTGTCATAATTAAACAGGCATGTGCCTATACACCTAGTGACTTGCTTGCTAACGACTGCCCTGCAGTACAGATGTGTTTGTGAGTCTATCTCCATGTGTGTGTTGGGGTAGTCTTGACCATAGAGTACAGAAGAACAGCAGTAGAAGCAAGCGGAACATCTGACAATATGGAACTAGTTAACCAAACTGCGGTGTATCCATGACATGAAACAGCGTGGACCAAAGAGAGAGGCTGGGGGTCTGGAGAGAGACCATGTGGCTGAGAGCAGTGTAGAAGAGTGGGGAGGGTTTACAGAACGAGAATGCTGGGAAGAAGCTGCTGCTCTCCACAGGTACGTAGGGGATTCACATATGTGTGTGAGGACACCAACCAAGCCTGGGGAAAGAACCATTGGAAAGGATGAGAGAACACACTACACAATACTCACAGAGGGCTAGGGACAATGCCGTTCCAACCACGAACTTGGCTGGAAATTGTGCAACTCAGAGGACACATTCAGAAGAGACTTGAAGCAGACAGGGCCTTTGCCCAACACGGAACATAGCTTTGGTCCCACCTAACAATCTCTATAGAAGGATTATAGGTAACTTGATTGCATCCCACAGCTAACAAGCATATAAAAATAACAAAACACATAAGCACCTATTAAAGTGAAATTTGCAATGCCTGACTTTCATTCACAAAGTGCCGAAGAATGTGTTTGTGGTACAGTGGTGAGCACAGCTGCTCAGTACCAGGCATTCAAGATGCAGGAGACTATAACTCATGAGGAAAGTAACTGACTGTGACAGATGCAGAGCTGAAAGAGACTTTAGAACAAGCAGAACATAGCTGTAAAGCAGTGAGTGCAGTGAGGTGTTAGCCATAATCGCATCCTGCGAAAGCAGACAGGGCACGGCAGAGCCACGGACTGCATTTCACAGCAAATGAAAACTTGAACCCATGCGCTGCTTTGGCTAGCTGCTTGGCAGAGTCCTCCGAGCTAGTCCTACGTTCACTATGTAGTCCAGTTATTCTACTCAAAGGCATTTATGCAAGAACAAAGAAATCACATATCCCTAAGAACCGTTTCACACACATGCTTACGGCTATTGATCTGTAATAGCACAAGCCTAGAGACAATCCTGGCATCTGTGGACACAGATGAATGATCTGGTGTCCATGCCATGCTGCACTGCCAACAGTGGAGAGGAGCAGCCACTGATGTACTCCAACAGCCTCGAGACAATTATTCTAGGTAAAAAAAACAATCTAAAGAGAAAAAAAGCACATACTGGGTGCTCTTGCAGAAGACCTGGGTTCAAGTCCCAGCACTCACATTGTGGCTCACAACCATCTCTAATTCCAGTTCCAGGGTGTCCAACAACCTTTTTTGACCTCCACAGGTGCCAGATGCACATGTTGTGCACATACACACTTGCAGGCAAATACTCATACACATGAAATAAAATAAAAACACTGAAACACTAAAATCTATACATTTTGACTATATTTATTCTCTTATTGTGTATGTATGTACTACAGTATATGTGTAGAAATCAGAGGACAACTTTTGAAAATCCATTCTCTCTTTCTACCATGTGGGGTTCCAGCTATTGAACTCAGGTTGTCAGGCTTAGCGAAAGATGCCTTTCCCACTGAGTCATCTCTCTGGCCTCTTCTAGAGTTTTATACATGTTATACCATACATCACTCTGGAACTGATTCCATTATTGTTCCATATCATCCCCCACTTTTGCCCTTAGTAATTTCCCTTGCTTTGAGATCCACTTTATCTGATATTAGTATAGCCACTTTAAAATTTAATATTAGCAACATGAATCTTTTTCCATCTTTTAACTTTAAACCTTTCTATGCCATTGTGAGTATAGTGAGTTTCTTGCAGACAGCACATAGTTGATAATCATTTAAAATTTCTCCGGTCAATATCTGTTATCATTTAATCAGTATTTGGTGTATTTATATTTAAATTATTGATAGCTTAGGGCTTATACATCTTCTGTTTTTTATTTTTCTCTTTCTCAATCTCTTTGTACCTAACAGATTACTTGATTTTTATTAGAAATATACATCTTACTCATGCTGGTTTTAAGTATATTTTTAAATTGTCTCGGTGGATATTGCAGATACTATTATGTATACATATGACTTACTACAGTTTTACTAGTATTTGTATTTTATTGCTTCCAGTAATGTGTTTAAATTTTACATCCACGTAAGTAAATTTATTCTCCTCAGATTTCTTAAAGTTTGTATTTTATTTTTAAGTGTATATGTGTGTAAGTGCTCATGGAGGATGAAAGAGGATACCAGATCCTTTAGAGTTGAAGTTATGGGCAGTTGTGAGTCACCTGACATGGGTGCTGGGAACCAGACTTGGGTCCTCTGGAGGAGTAGGAGGCACTCTTACCTGTGATCTCTCTCTCTGGCCCCTCTCCTCGTATTTTAAATAAAATATTATCAACCATTTCCTTCTTGTGTTGGACTTCAGACAGATGCTGTTCTTTTATTCTGGTCATTGGCTGTGACTTGAGGAACTCACGAAGAGAGTGATGGTCTGCTAGATTTCCCCATGTTTACCAATTCTACTCTTTCTTTCTGAAGCCTTGGCCCTTCTGCTGTCATTTCCTTTCTGGGATTAGAATTTCCTTTAGCCACAACTGTAAGACTGCTGGTAATAATTTTTCTTAGTTTTCCTTTGTCTGAGAGTTTCTTCTTCATGCATAAAGAATAGTTCCACCAGATACAGTGTGTGGCAATCAGTGTCACAGTTACTCAGTCTGACTCAGAGACTGCAGTGAATTAAGAGCAATGAGCATAGCTTTGGAATCGAAGGTGGTAGGTTCCAATCTGGAATCCTCCACCTGCTAGGCAGCTAACCTAATAACTTAGTAAGTAAGTTATTAGTGAAGGTGTGCAAAGAACTGAACTTTGAGGGGACATCCCACTGCTGTTACTTAATAGTTGTGCAAGTGTGAACACGTTATTAAGGTGTCAGTAACTGAGAGCTCCTTAGCAGCCTGGGGACATTGTGAGGACCAAAGATCAGTAAGTGAGTGGAGCACAGCACTTTACACCAGACATAAGCACTCCAGAGCTCATGGCTCTCCCTCCATACTGTAGTCACATGTATGGATGCTTACTTCTGGGGGTTTGAGAGGTTTTGATGAGGTGATGTGTAAGAACATCTTGCAGTGACTGACATATGAAAAGCATTCAGATAGCATTTTGTTCTCCTTCCCCACTTCTTCTTTTCTTTCTAAATGTGTTAACTAGATGCATAAAGGCCCATTCCACAGATCTGCTGCAAGCATTGGATGTAACTACATACACCAGAGTTTCTGCAGTTTGAGGCAAGCTGTCCAAATGTCAGTTATCTTACAGCGCTAGGCTCTCCCCCACCCCATGCTTGTTTGCACAAGCCTTTCAGAGGACCTGATAAATTGTTGTAATGACAAATAGTTACCCGGGAGCTGAAAGCAGAAACAAATAAGCCTGGGAACCAGAGCACAAGGTGAGTAAGTATTTAAATGCAGCCTACACTTGTTGACGTACATTTTCTCTGCTCCAGAGATCCTCATTCATTTGTTCATCACAAGAAATGTTTGTGGGAAGATTCAGGTCTTTGGAGACTGGTGCAGGAGGGGTCAAAACTCAGCAGATGTCTCCTGAGTCTCTGACACAGTCACTCCTCACCCTGCAGCACTTGGGTTTGGCCCATGCTCTCTGGAACTTTGAAAACTGGGATATGACAGGACAGTTGTCCTGGTGAAAGGAACTTAGGATACTCCTGGTTGTGCCCATTCTTGTCCTCTCCAAAGTAGCCATGTGAGCAGGAATGAAGAGAGGAGTGACAGTCATCATGGTGGAGGAGAGCCACATAAGCCAGGGGACATGAACCAGGAGGCGGGGGCGGGGCAGTGCTGAGATACTCTGTGGACAAAGGCTGGGATGGGGTGCTGGCATAGTGCTGCAGCACTTCAGTTGCCTCTGGCTGCCAGATGTGTAGCAGAACTGGGATTCTCTAAGGACCTCAGCCCCCAGCATTAGATTAGATGTATGGCTACCCTACCTTTGGAAGGACTTCCTTTTGTCTTTATAAGTAGCTAACTCATTTGATTGTGCACCTATAGTGCACCTGGTTGTTATGACGGATGTGGTGAGAAGGAATTTAGGGAGAAATTCAAGTCTTTGCCTTCCAACAAGTACAATGTCTTGAAGGACTTGTTCTTACTGGTGAAAATGTCATCAACTGGGTCTTTCTCCCATGGAGATGTAAGCACACGGGGCTTCCAAGCGAGGTGACAGCCCTTCAACCTGGAGATTCCGAGTCAGCCTGGGCAACAGAGGACAGAGAGTATGTTCTAGGACAGAAGAGGACAGAATCTGAAGCCAAGAAGCAGGAATGTTTTCTAAGTGCTTTGGAAGTGGCAGGTGGACCAGACCTCACGGAGTTCAGAGAAGCATGAGAGTAGAGAAGACGGGTGCCTGGAGCCCACTGCAGGGACTGAGTGTCTCATTAGGGATCTGGGAGCCTCAGACCTCATCAGAGAAGAGCACTGAAGCGTTCAGAATGAGGGAATGGCCATTTCAACCGTAGTGTTAGGAAAAACCCCTCTGCGGGGGCCGTTACAAAAGTGGAAGCTGAGGGAGTGGGGGTTGCTGCTTAAGCAGCTGTCACAGTTATTTCAAGAGGACAGCCCGGATCAGCATTGTGTCTGTAAGGACAGGGCGGATCCAAGCCAGATGCTGGCAGTTAAGACTCGATAAGAGAACAAAGGCGCCGATAACAGGTTTAGAAGTAGGTGGCCCACGGTGGCGATTGGGCAGAAGTATGGAAGTCAGTTGAGTGGACTAGGTTGTGTGGGGGGTTCTTAGCTCAGTCCTTAGCATTGTCTCTTTCTTCCCAGGGGGATATAGATGAGGTGTTTATTCTTCCCAAATCTCTGTTTGTTCTTCTATAAAACAAAGGTCAGAGTACACACCTCAAAGGGAGGTCCTGGGGGTTAGGTGAGAAAATAAATATGAATGATCTAGCTGAGTGGTGGGTCTGCTGTGGAAGCTCAGTAGCTGGGAATTCCCTTTGCCCTCTTTCCACACCTGCCCAGGAATGAGCAGGCACACAGCTCCACTGTGGTGTTTCCTGCCATAGTTGATCAGTCGCCATGCTTAGAGTCTAAGGCAATACATTTGTGTATATCCTGCCCCTTGTTCTTAAATGGTCCCTGACTGAAAGTGGGCAAATCAAATGGCCTTGCCAGACAAGTTTAAGACCATTGGAGGTGTGAATTTCAGGGTGGAAAAAATGCCTCCAAAATGTTAACAAAAAATTCTTTTTGACATTTATGTTGAAAATGTTCCACCTCAGATTGCTGAAGAAGATACACAAACCTGGACTTGAAATAAGGTGTTCGTGGAACCAGAAGGGCTTCATGAGCCAGCAGAAAGGTCATGAAGTAGGATATGAAATAGTCCTTCCATTAAAGCCTTGTGGATGGGAATAGGAGAAAGCAAGTGTACACTGGATACCACCTGCAGTTCATTCCGATGAAAAACTAATTTGAACAGGAGTAGAATAATGCAAAACTGTGAGCCAGCTGTCTGAAACATAGGAAAGCATGATCACCTTGCCGCTGAGCGGTGGGAGAAAATCACAAACTCTTTGATGCCCACAGACAAATGCTGCCCCTCAAGCTTTTCATCACGGTGAAAAGAAATGGGGAGCAGGTGTGGAGATCGCTTTGCCCTTCCAGAGAAAGGTTCTGCAGAGAAGACATGCCTTCACAAAACAAGAGCCTGTCCCTGCCTGAGGTGTCTAGATTAACCACCCTTTACCAATGGTTTGCTCCATACGTCCTCCACGGCTTCACTGCCTCCAGGCTACCAAGTGCTGAGCAGCGCTGACGAAGACTAAGCAGTCCTCCACTTCCTGTCTCATCGCCTTGCCTGACCCACAGGGGCTCTCTCTCCTGGATGTTTGGAAAAGCCAGCGTTTCCTGCCGATTTCTGCTTCCTGCACTACTCTGCTTCGGGAAAACTTTGCTAGTATTCTCCAACTCCAACACGACACAGCCCAGGCACATGTTTGGCCTCCTAAATTCTACAGAAGGAAAGTTTAAACTCCCCAACTGAGACTGAATATGCTGGTTTTGATCTGCACACTGACTGCCAAGTTTCTTGTCCTATGTTTAGATCATACGATTTACAGTTTCCTGAGGGAGACCTTTCCCTCTAATGAAGCCTTTCACACTTGTGTGCATGCACACACATTTGCATCTGCGCACATGCACATGTGCACCCACACACATCCATAAACACACGTACACACAAATACAAGTCAGTTGTTGTGGGGTTTTTTTGTATTGGGCAGTCCCTGGTATCTGCCCCTCTCCTAAATGAGTAGAAATGCCACACAGGACCCCAGGCAGGCTGCTCAACTAGAAGTGGTAACCAGACTAAGCTGGGTAGCTCAGCAGGGCTCAGATCCAAGCAGGGAGCCAAGAAGAGCTATGTTGATGGCTGTGATATGGCACAGTTGAAATGATGTCAGAGCAGGTTGTTGTTTTTATTTTAATTTCCTGTTCTGTGAGGAATTTTTGTAGAGTCTAACATGTATAGTGTGGTGTGAGTTATGCTTCAATTCAAATACCCTGAGTTTGTGCCATGCGTTGAGAGCGGCAGAGGCAGTCATTAAGAGCACAGGCTCTGAACTGAATCCCAGTCTCGCCATTTTCTGGTGGTGTGACCTTGGCCACGTAACTGCATCTCTATCCTTCAGTTTCCTCTTCTATAAAATTGGACTATTGCTAGTTCCCAATTTATAAAATTGATATGAGAGTTCAATTAGTTATTCATAGCATTTAGAACATTGCCTGGGACAATGTAAGCACCATGTAAGTGTTGGCTACTTTTAGTGTTTCATGCATTTACATAATTTCATTCATCCTCACACTGAGGTCGAAGGTGGGATGATGGAGATGAGGAACTTTGATGCTGTTTTACAAATGAGGACTCGGAAGCTTCTGATGGTAGTGGCCATGCAGAACTAGGAGCTGGAGGAGCTGGGTGTCAGCTCACATCCCCCAAAGCAGAAAGAGCATTATCACCACCTTTATCAGAAACCCTGTTGTCTGCACAAGCTGAGGAGTCGGCTAACTCTTCCTGAGAAAGCAGGCCTGGGGACTTGCTTCTCAGCTTCGGCTTCGTCTAAGGCCCACCTGTCTCCTACTGTGAGGAGAGGCTGCAGTACCATGCCATAATGACCTCAAGCGGGCACACAACTCAGGTGGTTGACATCAGTCAACACTACAGTTTTCTCTCAAATTCAACCTTTCTAAGCCCTGCTGAATGATGGGATGTGCCCTCTGACTGGTGGAGACATCAATCACCTGAACCTTCCTTCATTTGTCCCCTGAAAATTCTGTGTGTGTGTACACATGATGCACTTGCAGAAGCTGGAGGCTGACGCTGGGTGTCTTCCTTAATATCTCTCCACCTTATTTCTTGAGACATGATCACTCACTGAACTCACAGCTTAGTGGTTTGGCTAGACCAGCTCATCAGCAACCCCACAAGATCCTCCTGGTCTCAGCTTCCCCAGGGCTGGGATCACCTGAGTCACCTCTGTCTCCTGATATGGATGCTAGGGATATGTCCTCTGGTCCTTGTGCCTGAGCTGCACATTGCCAGCTGAGTCATCTACCTGGGATGCCTCCTGTACAAAGTCAGCACCATAAACTACGGGACGACAACACAGACCCCGCGCTGCCTCCCAGCGATCTCCAGGGCGGCTTGTCTGTAAGCCCCTGCCATGCTTGGGATCATAGCTTCCTCTTACTTCTCTGCCTCACAACAGTACAATGTGGTTGTCACTGGAGTAGAAACTCGATCCTCTGTTTGGTTCACCTTTGCTAGTTTCAACCAGAAAACATCCATAAAATGAAAGTAAATTAAACTGCTTTAGCCTAGTCATGTGGACAGACCTGTCAGACAGCCTGGCTCTGGACAATCCACTTGGGGACAGGTAGTCATTTTGTGTCTGTGGCAGTTCCCATCACGACCATGTGCAGAGTGCCTCCCAGGTGTGCAGAACCCATCAGGTGTGAAATATGTTCTCATATCAGAAGATTCCACTTAAGTGGATTTTTATTTTGTTGGCATTCAACTAGAAAGGCTCAAATGGAACCTTTGAATGAGGCACAGGCCTCAGCTCTCCACAAAATAAATGAAACATTGAGCATAATACTGATGTTTACAAAATATGCATTATTATGATGAGCAGATATGTTTGTTATTTTCTTTTGAACCAGGCAAGCAGATTTTGCCAGCAACCAGATGTGAACCATTAATAAACTAAAGTATTGACTCAGTGCAAAGCTTGTAACCTGTCTATCATCTAAGCAACCCCCCTGCCTGTGAGAAGATAAGCCACTACCTGTGTTCTCACTCAGAATCACCCCACATGCCTCCTGGTTACTCACAGAGTTCTAGAATAACCTTTGAAATTCAGATTTGCACATTATACGGGCTGCTCTACTGAAGTGGAGCTAAACGTTCTAAGTCTTGGGAGATGACCCAGATTGCTAAAATCTCTGGTTAGACTTGCCTAGTGTATTATTAATAATAATAGTTATTATCATCTACTCACTGTGTAAGCACCACATAATGACTTTAGGGGTGTAATCCCATGTAATCTTCACTTTGATTTGAGGTCTGATTCTACTGCCTAGCACCTAGGCCTTGTCAAATGTGTCCCTTTGTCAGCTGGCCACAGGATGCAGAGGGGGAAGCTTTGCTTTAGCTTGAGACATCTCCGTTGTACTCAGCGTGTTTCCTCATGCAGCAGTGCTGGGGCAGTAGGCAACACCGGCCAGCTGGAGGGACAGCACCTCACCCAGGACGAACCTGTGCGACTCCATAGCACTGGCTGCCAGAGATGGGAGAAGCCTGACTTGGAAGAAACATTAAGTTTTATGCTTTAAAAATGATCATGATAACTATTTATTAATCTGTAAAATCCTTAGGCAGGAGTTGGGCTGCGTCTCTTCAATCTGTCATTGCCATTGATTTTCCTCACTGCTTCCTCCATGAGTTTTTAGAGATGACGTTTTTATATAAAATGCTTGCAGCTGGAGGTAACTGAACTTCCGGTTGGACTGGATGGTTCTGTTTGTCCCATTTTTCTCCCTTTCTGTTGTTTGACAGAAACTCTTCCTTGGGAAGCATTCTCCTCATTCTTTACGAGCCGCCCACTGCCAATGCTCTTTCTAACTTTGGGAATGGAACCATTTAATCGTTCCAGGAGACTGGGCCTTGAGCCCTCCAAATTGAACCCTAACGAGGCTGCCATGGGGCATTTTCCTCACTGGAAAAGTGGCCTTCAGGGAGTTTCCATTTGGTTCAAGGTGACCTCTAAGTTACCAGCTTGTTGAGAGTAGGGAGCAGCGACAGCTCCTTCCTCTAGGACTTGGACTGTGGTTATGCAATAGGCTTAGGAGACAGGGTGCACTCTGCTGGGGTGCACTCCAGGGCTCTAAGGTTCTGGAGATTGTGTCGAGCACCTCGGAAGAACAACTGGCTGTTCAGAAAAAGGGTAAGTCAGTGCTCAGATGTGTTGGGAGTTTAGAAAGACTGCTGTGGGAATGTTCTGTATGGCAAATGTGTTGCTAATAAAACATTGATTGGCAGTGGCTAGGCAGGAAATATAGGCGGGGCTAACAGAGAGAATTAAAAGAACAGGAAGGCAGAGGGAGTCACTCTGCCAGCCGCCACCAGGACAAGCAGCTTGTAAAGATGCCGGTAAGCCACGAGCCATGTGGCAAGGTATAGATTTATAGAAATGGATTGATATAAGATATAAGAACAGTTAGCAAGAAGCCTGCCACGGCCATACAGTTTGTTAGCAATGTAAATCTCTGTGTTTACTTGGTTGGGTCTGAGCGGCTGTGGGACTGGCAGGTGAAAGAGATTTATCCTGACCGTGGGCCAGGCAGGAAAACTCTAGCCACAGAAAGACAGTTGTAGAATTGGTAAAATTTAAAGGGGGTCTCAACTAGTGTTGAAATAGAAACAGAATTTACAGTTTATAAGAGATAGAAAAATAAATTTATCTTCCCCACCCAAATCTTATCAGATATCCTTACAATACAATGACTAATTCAAATTCTAATTCCAAGATGTTCTAATAAAAACCCATAATTAAAAACAACAATAAACAGAAGGGGAAAGGGCGTGGTGTCCTGGGACAAACAGGACGCGATGACAGAGGGAGAGCTGTGGCTTTGGTTCCACATCATCATGCTTTGCCTGCCTTGATATTCGGTGTCTCAAAGCACCGGAGAAGGAAACTCACACATCCTCCCCTACACCATGTTAACCTCCTGGGCAAGCTTCTGGGTCCCATAGATAGACATGAAAGAAAAAAAAAATCTAGGAATGGGGCTAACTGTGGCCTGTGGGCACCTAGGTTTCAGTAGGGAAATTCCAGCCATCTGATTTCTGGAGAAACTTCCTGAAGACAAGTTAGTCAAAATGCCAGCAAACTGAGACTTGTGTCAACCACCCTAGAAGCAGCAAATGCCACTTTGGTAGCTTGTAGGTGGTTTCCTTTGATGAAAGGAAGACTACAGTGCTTTTCTCTGACCAGGTCGCCGCAGTGGTGGGGAGCAACCGAGAAGCTCACAGAGCCTACCATTTGAGACTCAGGCCTGTGAAGTGCACACAGCGTTGCACAAATGCTCTTCCCTCTGTGCTGGGCTGTGTAGAGGGCTTCCTCACTCTCTGTCCCTCTGCAGGCAGCCAGCTGCTGTGCTGGGAGACCGCTCTATGGACATGACTGTACACATGCACTTTGAAGCAGATCCTGAGAAGCCTGTCAACAACCAGAGGAAGGGACTAAGAGGCAGGTGCTCCCACCAGTGAAGCTGCTGCCTCTCATGGCTTGGGTGTGAAATGTCTCCCACAGGCTCATGCATTTGGACATTTGGCACCCAACTGGTGACACTGTTTTAGGAGGTAAGGCCTAGCTGTAGGCTGTGGGTCACTGGGGACGGGTCTTAAGGTTTCAGGGCCCAGCCCTATTTCTGGTCTTCTGTGCTTCATGTTTGCCAAGATGTGAAGAGGTAAAGAGTCCCAACAGTACATTCCCCCTGCCGTACAGTTATCTGCCTGCTACCCTGATGGACTGCATCCCTTCAAACTGTAAGCCAAAATAAATACCACCCCTCCCCTTTAAGTTGTTTGTTGGGTAGTTGGCCCAGCAACTAGAAAAGTAAAAGTTAACCAAAGCACAGATAACAGTCTCATCACAGCCCCATAACAAGCAGCCCTTGAGCCACAGGCACCCAGCTAAGCCACAGCTGATATCCGCCCCACAGAGCGTGTGTTGTTTGACGGGTGTTGTTCAGCAGGTAGTTTTTTATTCAGTGCATAAGTCATGTAGTGGGAAGAAACACTGGGTAGGAATAGAGACAGACAGTGCGATGGGTTTAACATCCAGCAAAGCCTCCCTTGTCAACGTCTAAGGATTCCCACAGCAGGTTGTGCATCACTGGCTATATCTGTACCACCTGAGTTTGGAGTAAAAATGCTCACATATTTTGTCCCTTTGTATTCAAGGAGCTAAGACCCAAAGGAAGCAAATTCTCCAAGACCACCACTAATTAGTGGCAGTGAGCGACTGGTAATGAATGTTTCCTGAAAACATAGCAGTTGTTTTTTTTTTTTTTTTTTTTTGACCAAGGCTGTGTTCCCTCTAGAGATGGTTTGAATATGCATCTACATTTAGAAATCAAATACAAAACTGGAGCCTGGTATTTGTTCCTGCCATCCCGCTCTTCCCCACAAACCCGTCTCTAACTGACCCCCAAAGCCTACTGATACTATGTTAAAAATGTCCACGTCTCTCCAGCTCCGTCATCTGCTGCTTAGATCGAGCAAAAGAGGCTAGGCTAGGCTTGGGTACCAGTTTCACCCTAGATTTCAGTGTCCTCACATAACGAAAGTTTCTTTCTCACTTACATCATGAGTCAGGCATGCCTTCTCCATCTTCGAACTTTTCCATCTGGTTCTCAGGCTTACCGAACTCTCCACGGCAAGCGAGGGGATGGCAGAGGCCACTAATCCCTAACTGGAATGATGACCATCAGTTCCACTTTTACGCCACTGGCTAGAACTAGCTGCATAAACCAAAGTGACTACAGGTTATACTGGGCCTGTCAGTTCCTCTCCAGCCATAACAAGTACTTGACAGACACAACCGAGAGGAGGAAGGAGAAGTTACTCCTCTCAGGGTGGGGACAAAGCAGAGGGATCCATGGAGGGGGGGCGGGTATAACATCCCTTCAAAAGCACTCCCCAGGCACCTGCTCCTCTTCTCCCCCAGACCCACCTCTGAAACTTTCCACCGCCTCCTCAAGTCTGGCCACCAGCTGGGACCAAGCCTTAAACACATGAGGCTCCCAAGGACATTTCATTTTCAAACTGTAACACTGGAAGACAGAGGGGTAACTGAGTACACAACGCCTTGCCCGTCCCCCGCAATGGTACTAACATTAACACAGCAGCCTCTTCCAGCTTCTCAGCTGGCATCCGTGCTCACCACTTGCCTCTTCTTTCCAGAAATGTCTCTGCTGAGGATCTGAAGGATGTATCCTTGGGGTGCCCACTTGGCCTGACCCTGTGTGACTCTGGGCTGGTCTAGCCTCATTTTCCTTCTCACAACCCACCACTTTCTTCAGCCCAGCCACACAAGCCTTCCTGTTCCTCTGGCTGGCTACCCTCCTCCTTTGGCTGGCCAGTCAATAAAGGCAGGTCTCCCCTTAAAGTCTGAAAAAGGTCACACATGAATCTCAGATTTTGAGTAATATAATTTCGGTTTACTAGTGGTTCAGTAAACTAGTGATACAACAGATAGGAACAAACCCAGATAGAAGAGGATGGATGTTGTGGCCTCGGAGGAGGCGTGGAAGTTATATCCTCCATGCTGCTACCCTCGGAGGAAGACGGTATCAGCACACACTGTGACACCAGGGCACACACATTTCTGCTCTGTTTGTTTCTATGTTGCCAAGTTTTCTGGATATCTTACCTCATGACCTTTACATATCTTCTTGTTTCTTTCCAGAATATTCATCACTCTACTATACACATCCCATTTCTCTGCTGTCTGTGACATTCCCTTCCCTTCCTAACATGGTCACACTTGCCGTTTTACAGTTAGCTGTGAGTTTTTGCTCTTGCCCATCATTTCCACTAAACCGTAAACACTGGAGAGGTCTGCTCATATCAGATGTGTAGACCTTCGCGCTTCCCAAATGCGGCAGATCTCAGCAAGAGAATGAGCTGAAGCACCGGCAGGGAGCAGTGTTCCACTCTTCCCTCTAGTTTTTCCTTCTTTGAATTCATGATACATAAAAATGACGTTCCTAAAATTAAAATCTCGTCGCTCCTCTGCTGAAAAGCTGTCAACATCCCCATCACCCAGGAGAAGGTAAATGTCCATGTCCTGTTTGCACCTGGAGGTGGTGAACTTTACGGTCACCCAGCCCCAGACTTCTCAAACTGGGACCCCACAGTTTAGGCACAAGAGCAACCCACATGCTAACCACATGCTAACGGCTCCTCACACCAGCTCTCACCTCCAGTCCCAAGCCAGGACTCCCACTTCCCTCTGGCAAGAATTCACTTGCCCCTCCTCTCTGACTCACCCAGTAAGATTTGTCTCATTTCCTAACCTCTTGAGAAAGCCTTCCCAATCTGCAAAGCCTAAGAAACCAGGTGTTTCCTTGAGTTTTTCCAAGCTCTCATCATCTGTAGACAACTTTTCATTACTGTGTTCTCACATGGAATATTTTTAAAGATTTATTTTAGTGTGTGTGTGTGTGTGTGTGTGTGTGTGTGTGACATGTGTACACATGTGTGAAGGTGCCTCTCAGAGGCCAGAAACTAACACTGGATCCCCTGGAACTGTAGTTACAGAGGGTTATGAACCACTTGATGTGGGTGCTAGGAATTGAACTCTGATCCTTGGGGTTATCTCTCCAACCCCAACCTAGGATTATAAATGCCTGCATGTGGTGCCGTCAGCTTCCACACCCACATACACAATCACATCCCTGCAGACAGAGAAAGAAATGTGTATCAATCTTCTATGTGTACACACCCCAAAACACACTTGAATAAATACATATTTTTGAAATTTTTTATACAACAAATGAAATTCTGTAAATCATGCACTTCCTTTATTAATGCAAATCATCTGAAGTTTCCACTTGGATGTCTGCTCCACACGGGCAACAGGCACACCTCCACTGAGTTAATAGTGTGGTCCAGAGAAGCCTGATGTTCAAAGTGTCCCATTTCCATAAGTGAGGATTTTATAAACAGTGAAAGTAGCTATCAGTCTGCCAGGACTGTAACTCAATCAGCCCTCCCTCCTCCTCTTCCTCCTCCTCCTCTTCCTCCCCCCTCCTCCAGCTCCCCCTCTTCCATCTCCTCTTCTTCCTCCTCTCTCTTCTCTTTTCTTTCTCTTCCCAGTCCTCTCCCATCTCTTCCTCCTCTTACTCCCTCTCCTTCCCAGTGGAAACCCCTGAGCTCTAGACTCAGTTCTCACCTCTCCCTTCCCTGCTGTCTGCATCTCGTCTGCTCCCCTCTAACTTGAACTTCCTGAGATTCATCTGCAATGAATCTGGGGACTTAAGAGGAAAGCTTTATCTGCCCAGTACACTAATTGTGACTCAGACTCTGCCCTTCTTAACAGACTTGCTGCAATGGGTTTCTGGTGGGAATTATTTACATTTGTTATGTTCTAAGATGAGACAGATAACACAACAGTATTTCTTTTGGTGGTATAAAACAGTGTCCTTGCAAAAGAGGAGGGCGTGTCCATTAAGCAGACCTGGGTTTTGAACTAGACTCTGACTTACCCTGACACTGTCACTCTACGTCTACTCATCTGGGCAGTCTGTATTCCAGCCCTTTTCATTCAAGTGTAATATTTGAGTCTGCAAATTAGACCATCGTGTTGGCTCCACAGGGCAGTGTGGGTCCAGGGAAGCTACAGGTCAGGATTTCTCCAAGTTACATCCCTAAGTCAGAAATATCTTCAGGGGTCTTTAATGTGTGTATGAATTATTTGTATGATTGATGTTACTTAAATATGAACAAAAATAATTTGGTATAAATTCCTTAAGATTACAACTTTTAGAAAACTAGAAGCCAAAATGAATTTACAAACTGAATACAGAGAAGCTAAATATACAAACCTGCAAACAAAACACAAGTTAAACTGCAAGCTGAAGCTAAGTGCAATCAACGGTCAGCTGTAATTTAGCAGCCACCATTGTTTGCCAGGACTAACACTCAGTTCCTAACGTGAACATGAAACTCAGGACCTCATGACACTGCTGCTCCTGTCAGGTTTTTTCAGAAAAGTATTGCTATATCCAGGCAGGCACGGAACTCCCTGTGTGGCTCAAGCTGGCCTCCAGCTCAGGGTGCTCACCTTGCCTGGCACTCCTGAGCGCCGGGAACACAGGTGTCAGCCTCTGCTCAGCATTCATAGTACAGCTGTGCACACACCTCTTTGCCTGGCTTCCCCAGCCTTCCCGTGTGAGCTCCCAGAGCTTTCAGGCCTCCAGCTGTAAAACAGAGGTAGTCGGCATCAGAATGAGAGGTCTGCTAATAATCCCAACAAGAAGGACTCGGGAGCCAGCTTCATCACCTGATTAAAAAAAAAAAGATCTCGAAGACAGCAGGTTGCACCACAAGGGATCACACAAGCCTCTAGCTCAGAACTCTAGGGTAAGAGGGTAATTCAGATTAACTATTGATTCCAGAAGATGTATTAAGACAATCATAGAACCAGGCCCGGAGTTTGCACACCTGTAATCTCAGCTATTCAAAAGGATGAGGCAGGAGGATTGCAAGTTCAAGGCCTGTCCGGGTTACCAAGTGAGCTCAAATCTAGCCTATGCGCCTTAGTAAGTTCCTGTATCAAAACAAAGTCAGAATGAGGGCTGAAGACACAGTCCAGTGGTAGAGTGTTTGCCTAGCATATACAAGGTCCAAAGTTTAATTCCCCAGCACTACACACATTTATTTATTTATTTATTTATTCATTTACTCATTTATTTATTTTGTGGAGATAGGACACCCATGTGGAGGTCACAGACAACTTTCAAGAGTTAGTTCTCTCCTTCTGCCATGTGGGTTCTGGGAATTGAACTTGGGTCATCAGGCTCAGTAGCAAACACGTTTATCAGCAGAACATCTCACCAAACCACAAAAAACAAAAACAAAACACAGCTCATGAATAGGGTTCAGATATAGGTGGGACCCAGGTTTGAATTTCAGCTACCTTTGGCTGGACACTTCATCTAGGCTTTCTTCTCGACTTCCTCTTCTACTAATTGCCAGAGATCTGACTCTGGTATGTGTCCTCGACACACTATGTTATTATAATGTGTAACAGGAAAGACTCAGCGGCTCCTGGAAGTGAAAGATGGGTGGGCAACCTTCAACACCAAACTGGTGGGTAAAGAGAGGAGCCTGGACAGAAGAGAATCACACAGCTTACTGGAGGAGAGCTCTGGGAGTTCCCAGATCAGTGATGTCAGAGCCCTGGCTAGCAAGCCCGAGGACCCTCCTATCCTTACCTCTTCAGAACCAGGGTTATCTCTCCTTGTCTCAATGCCTGGCTATTTACTGAGTTCCAGGTATCAGAACTGGGGTCCTCACGCTTGTGTGACAAACACTTTACCAACTGAGCCAGCTCTCCAGCCACAATCTTCCTAGTTTTCGTATAAAGAAGCACATTTACCTTCTTTTCTAATGGTGCTCTTAGAGACCCTGAAGCTCTAGGGAGAGTTCAAACACAAGGAGTTAAAAACACAGCTATGAGACAGAAAGTTATGCCTTGGAAAACTGTTGCTTTAATTTAGGAGGAAACCTTGCACTTGAGGGCTAAGAAAAGAGGAAGCTGTTCTGAATTCCCTGCCTCTTGCAGCTGGGAAGGTCTGCAGAGGCCCCAAGGGAGGAACAGGGACACCAAAGGCTGAGCAAGAGTGACTCCAGAATGTTCTTAGTCAAGCAGAGTCTGGGGACCAGGCTGCTCGACGTGGCATGGAATTAGCAAAGGGGCATTTCCCTTGCTTCTCAGAGAGCCCCTAAAACAGACAGCCCAGGAGGCGCCTAGCTGGGGTAGGCTGGCGAAGGTGGGGCCGTGCCTAGGTTGGTGCCTTCCTCCTTGACTACAGGGAGGCTTTCTACTGGCAGGAGGAAACAGGGAGCATGGGAAGAAGGAGGCAAAGGACGTTCTGTCACTGTGAGATTGGCCAGGCAGGGCAGGTGTCTATGTGGAGGGGATGCTCGGAGAGGCACTAAAGCCATCCATGGCAGTCTCAGGGGGACAGGTGGAACATTATAAATTAAGCATTAAAAGTCCGTCTGAGAAGCAGCCCATTCACGGTGTCAATAAAATGCATACTACCAATAAAATCCAGACCAGCCACCAATCAATTTAATAAGAGAGACAGAGAGTCAATAGGCAACAAACTAGGAGATCTTACTGATAGATATAAAACAAGTGAAAAATTTACCATGTTCTTAATAGGACTATATATTTATCTTTACTGTAATCATCCTCGCAAAATTAATGCAAATCCTGTGGAAATCCAAATGTTTGGTAAATGCACATAATAAGTCTAAGTTTCTCATGGGTGAAAAAAATGTCAGGACAGAAAGGAAAGAAAGTGGAAATGGGGGAGGGGAGGAGAGAGGGAAGGGAGGGGAGGGGAGGGGAAGGGGAAAAGAGGGAGGGGAGGGAAAAAGAGGGAGGGGGAGGGGAAAAGAGGGAGGGGAAGGAAGAAAGAGGGGAGGGGATCATGCTACCGTCTTACCAGACACCAGACACTTCATAAAGCCACTACAGAAAATACTAAGGTGTTGGCTCAGATGAGTGAACTAGAACAGAGTTCAGGAGAGCTGATGCACACATGGAAAGCTGACAGCCGACGATGGGTGTGTAATTCAGTAGGGAAAGGAGGGCTTGTCTAACTGCTGCTGCTGACACTGTTGTCGATCTATCTAGAAGAAAGCAGGGACTCTCAGTGTTCACTGTTCACAAAATATAATTCCAAATGGAACAACGAGTTCATTAAAAAAAAACAAAAACTGTTGTTTTTTTTTTAATGTAAAATTAAAATGTAATGTAAAAGTAGTAATGTAAAAGTAATGTAAAAGAAGTTTAGGCAGTTCTATTATGTTAGGGGGAAATGTTTTTAAAAAATAACTTGGAGATACAGAACTCATAGTAAAATGCCAACATATTTAACTACCTTTTAAATCTGTTTATTATTATTTATGTGTGTGTGTGTGTGTGTGTGTGTGTGTGTGTGTGTGTGTGTGTGGTGTGTTCTATGAGCCTTGGGCAGGGTTGCTATAGACGTCTCACTTAGGGCTGAACACTCAGAAGTCACTTATTCAAAGGCCAGTTATGAGCCTCTGCATTAAATGCTGCCCACCTCATGTGTGTGCATGCATGTTTACACGAATAAAGAATCTGGAAGGTGTTCCTTTAGGGAAGAAGACATGAAGGAGATGGTGGGGCAGAGCCCTGAGGTTGTGTTGTGTGTGTTTTTATATCACGGTACTAGGCAGGATGTTTGTACGGCACATCTTAAACACAATGAAGAAGATGATCTGTGACATTCACAACTGCTACTGCCACCACCAAAATAAAAAAAAAAATTAAACAGGGTAACAGCAAGGCCAGCTGGGGCCACAGAGCTAAACCCTGTCTCAAAAAGCAACAGAAAAAATAAAAAAGGTAACTTTTTTATACTGCCACCTCACAGGCTGGCCGTGTTTGCTTAGAAGAGCTAGGAAGTGGGTTGGGAGAGGAGGGGAGGGGAATGATGGGTCATTCCTGTGTGAGGTGCCTCATTCTCCCTCTAGGAAACCCCTCCAGGAACACACGTCTTTGCTGAAGCTTCTCCTCTGGGTGTCCAGTCTGCTCCTTGGGATCTCTGGGTTTTTCGGGCACCTTCTCAGGTGGCCTAGTGAGACCCTGCGCACACACGCGTGCACACACACACACACACACACACACACACACACACACGAGAACACATCGGCTGCCGGTGGCAAATGTCAGTGCTGAAGTGTAGATTGCACAATAGACTTCATTCAGTGATGGCTCAGACAAACAAAATTAGGCTTGTGTCAACATATTTTAGCCAAACTCTACCACCCAGAGCTAGCCAGTGTCTGGGGAATTTGGCCAGTACGGACTTGGGCAAAAAATAGTCATTTATCCTAGGCTATAACTAAACCTTTCTCAGCCTTGGGTACATTTACATAGAATAAGTTTTAAATGAGGAACACACTACTGGGCAATGTTTTGAATTATTTACATTTGTTCAACTCCAACAGCAAAGCAGAGAGAGCCTCAGGGCTGCAGACCCGGGAACATTATCTTCCCAGTGAACAAAGAAGCATCTTGATTTCATTACTGCTCCCAAGTAGTCCAGAAGCCGAGCTGAGCACCAGAGACAATGCAGGCCTAGTCTAACCTATCTATAGTTAGATGCAGTTGAGCTGATGTGGCTGCTGTCTGGTGTTGAACTCTTGAGTTTGGAGCTGTTTTGCTTGTCCTCTCTCATGCTCTAAGGAGGATGCACATCCTGATAGACACTGCAGGACTTCAGAAGTCCATGGCTCTCTGGGGACAGAGTTGTTTAAGTTTGTCTCCTCCCGTCCATCCTGGCAGCACTGAGGAGGAAGAACACGTCTCTCCATCTCTCTCCCCCTCTCCCTCCCTCTCCTCTTCATGTGTGTAAGGTGTATGTATGTTTATGTATGTGAATGCGGATGTGTACATGCTATGGCACACATGTGGAAGATAATCTCGGGTGCTGGTCCTCACCTTCCACCCTGTTTGAGGCATGGGCTCTTGTTCTCCGCAGCATTCACCAGGCTCAATGGTCCTCCAGCTTCTGGCAATCATCCTGTCTCTGCCTCTCACCACCCCCTCCCCCATAGGTACACTACTGTGTCCAGCTTTTCATGGGTTCTGAAGATCTGAACTCAGGTCCTCACACTTGCAAAGTACTTCACCCGCTGAGCCAATTCCCCCAGCCCAGAAGGAGCCTCCTGCTTCAGCCTCATCTCCAAACTTCAACTGCCTGTGGTGAATCCTTGCCTGTGGGTGAATCTACAACATTCTTTTCGCAGAGAATTACATTTGAGAATCAAAGAAAAGAGAATCATTTTTAAGCACAGGAACCTGTATAGTTCACCTTTCTTAGAGACAGCAGATGATCAATGGCAAAATCCTGAGTTACTTGAGGGACAGATGGACAGATAGACTTCTGAGTATCTACCATCTCAGGATCTATGCCTGAAATTCTGCTGGGCCTTGGCTTGCCCCTTCTGGAACTCATCATGTGGCCGGAAGCATGCTACATAAGATGTGAGCAGGGCCAGCCACATGAAGAGAGGGCATGGCCACAAAGTCAGCTGCCTTCAAATGACAGGCCCACCAGAGGACGTAGATGAAAAGGGCAAATTTACCTTCTATAAAACCTGGGCTAACAGACATTCTGAGGTAGTAGTAACTGGAAATGAGAAGGTATGAAGCTGGGCAGGTTGGCAGAGGAGAAAAGGCCAGCGCTGGAGCTCACTGGGAAGCCATTGGACTCAGTCTACCTTCCTTGCGAAGCAGTGATTGCAAACCTCAGAAGCACAGTCCGCCATGTTGCCACAGTGCTTGTAATAGCTATGGATTACTCAGTGGGTACTTGCCAAATATACTCAGTGGGTACTTGCCAAAAATGAGTAGAAATCTTTAGCAGTGAGGCCATCGGAAAGTCAGAACAGGGGTCCAGCCTGATGATAGTGATTTTGGGGGTCACAAGGGATCCTGGAAACGGGAGCTAGAAAACTATACAGAGAGAGTAGAATGAGAGACGAGGATAGACTCCCACCATGGAGGGACTGGGTGGCAGCTGGCACACGAATGGTCAGAGCCCTAGGAAGAACAGCCATAGGGTAGGGTAATGACCAGCCAGCCTAGAGGCAAAGGCAGACAGCTGGTGATGACTGCTTTCCGACTGTGTGATCTCTGGCAAGCTATTTTATGTCTGTGCGCTTAGTTTCCCTGTGTCTAAAGTGGTGACCACAATGCTGCCCATCTCAGCATCATCATGAGAATTTTTTAAATAAAAGTATAGAAACAAGGCCAGCTTCTCTTTGTGTCAGCGTTCACCTGGTGACCAAACACCAAAGAGTAGACAAGCAGATTGATAGGGAGGTTGTCCCATGCTGGCCGAGCTCACGGAGAAGCTGGCTCTGGAAACAGGACTGATCCGCATCCCAGGCCTATTTGTCTCAAAGTGTCCTCCAGGGTCTGAGACAGCTGCCCCCAGCTCAGTGGCAGGGAGGGAAGAGGACAGCAAAGCATCAGGAGTAAAAATGGTGTGTCCTTGAGAACAGCTGGAAGGTCAGCCATTCCAACAGCCGTAACTCTCGTTTATCCCGAGATAACTGCAGCTGCAGTGTGAAGAGAAGACGGGAGCTCGGCCATGAGAAGCCAGGTGAGAGCATGGAGAGAAAGGTCAACAGGAAACACCAGACAACGGCCTCAGATTCCCCAGTCAGCTTCTGCTGGATGTTTCTGAGCCCCCAGTGTGATGATCTTGCCCTTCTGCTGTTATTTGTTCTCTTACTTAGAAGCCTCAGCGGAGGTGACACTGTGTTCTACCTTTCCATTGGCAACTCCAGCTGACTGCCTTAATGACCTCCGTCACTCTCTGCTGAGTCTCTTTCTCTCTCTCCCTCCCTCCTTCCCTTCCCTCCCCTCCCTGTGTGTGTGTGTGTGTGTGTGTGTGTGTGTGTGTGTGTGTGTGTGTGTGTAATCTTTTACTTTCACTTGCTGTATACTTAAACTCACTCATGTAAAACCTCCAGTATGACGATGGTAGAGCATTCTCTGGGCCATATGGAACAGCTGAGCATCTAAAGAGCTGGGACCTGGGCAGGGCTGGGAAGAGAAGCCAGACGGGGTAAATCAAGAGTGGGAGGTAAGGAAACGAAAACTTTGTGTTTTCCCTTCCTCACAAGCACTGATGCTAATACATGTTCCTGTTGGTCTTAATGTTTTCCCAGGTAGAGCACTTTATCAGGGCAGTGGCTGGGTCTTCCTTGCATCCTAACGTTTACAACATATAGGCACGTTGACGGAGTTCAGCAAGGCGCTGCTGAATGACTGCAAAGAGAGACATAGGTGTGATGGCGGGACAGAAGCCAGGATGATTTATCATAGCAATCCCTTTACCCTGTAGAGCCTCATCCCTACAGAGTTCATGTTTAATTGTAGTGCCATGGTGATGGTCACAGCTGAGCCCTCAAGAATGGCTTAACCTCGTAACCCTGAGAACATGTTAGTTATCAGAGTAGGAGACTGTGAAAGGGAGCCGCCTCTCATGCTCCAGCTCTTACATGGGCCACCTGTCCTTTCACCTTCGTCCCCGTTATGAGTCCCTCCTAGACACTACTGCTACACTTTCAGAGTTCCCAGCCTCCAGCACTGTTTTCTTTATAAATTACCCAGCCTGTGGTATTCTGTTACAGCAACAGAAACTGGGCTGAATTCTGGTTAATTTTAACTGTCAACTTGACAAAATCTAGGTTCACTTGGGAAAAGAGTCTCATTGATGGATTGTCTATGTTGGGTTGGCCTGTGGGAACCTGTCTTGATTGTTAATTGATGTGGGAAGGTACAGCCCACTGTAGGCAACACCATTCCCTAGGCTGGGCCCTGAACTATGTAAAAGAAAAGCTAGCAAGTGACCAAGCGGGCAGGCAGACAGTATGGGTACATTCATTTCTTCAATCTCAACTGTAGCTGTGCTGTAACCAGATGTCTTGAGCTCTTGCCTTTGTGACTTCCCTACAAAAATGGACTGCAGCCTAGAATTGTAAGCCAAACAAACCCTTTCCTTCCCTATTTTGTTCTTTGTCAGAGTATTTTATCATAGCAACAGACATAAAACTACAACAGCTTGACACAGGTTTGCCTACAAGTGATTCATGTTTTCTTTTTTCTTTCTGTTCTAAACAAAGATTCCCTGGGCCTCTCTCCTCCATACACTCTGATGGACACTAGCCTTTGTGATAACATTGTTTGACAATTTCTAACTGATAACCCTAGCTTGATGTACAACTGAATCCAAAAAGATAAAGAAAAAAAATCAAGCCTCCTCACAATTAGAGTCAGATACTTTAAAAAATATATTTTTATATGTGATTGTTGGAATTTTTAGTAAAATTTCCAAAGAAAACAGCTCAGAGCACCTCTAACAAGGAAGTCTTGGTAGAAAGGATGAGTTAGGCTCAGGAAGGACAACACAGCTAAGCAGTCTCCAGCTGACACTATCCCTTCTACTTGGCAACAAGAATCAACTGGGAGGTAGCCATGTCCCCCACAGAAGGCTTGGGAGGTTGAGCACCACAGGCCAGAATGGCAGAGAAATGGCCCCATGCAACCAAGATTTATATCCAAATCTGTAACCAGTTACCAGCGAAGTCTCAGAAGTTTTGAGCTCCTATTTGGTTTTAAAAATATGCAGAACTGTAAGTTCAAAGAATGAACAGAGTGATATTTCCTAGGGAAACAAAACAATTTATCATAGGCAGTCATGGAACCTGATCATTAAAAATAGAACATTATGGAATGATGTGAAAAGGCTCCATGTCATCAGGAATATATGCAGAGCCTGTGGACCTACTGAGCTGGTCTTCCAGCATCACCTTCCACAGCCAAAGGCATCCTGTCCTCTAAGTGATACTGATAAGCACTTGGAGAGCAGGACCTACCTCATCTACTTTGAATCCACCCCTGGGGCTAGTTTAAGGTCTGTTCCTCTAAGTGATTCATAAATGTTTGAATGTTCAAAATGTGTGCAGACTGATTCCATGTTATGCCTGCCATCGTAGCATGCCTATAGTTGCTTCTACAAGGAGAGCACCTCTGCATCAAACACACGCTGAAATGTATGGTACTCACAGCCTAACCCCACAGGGAGTCGTTCTCTACGTGTACACACAGGCTCATATGTACAGTCCCAGCAGGTAGGTAAGGATGTGATACCACTTAAAGGTACGTGAATCCCGGTCTGGTCCTCAGGCTTTAACCACTAAGCCATCTCCCCAGCCAGCAGGATGCTTGTTGGTTAATCTTGTCAAATTGTAGAGCCTCTGGAATTGTGCAGGAGGCAAACCTCTGAGTATGTTTGTGGAAGGAGTTTCCAGAGAAGTTTAGCTGAAGAGAAGAGTCCTAACCTGGATGTGGGAGGCACTCGGAGTCTCAGGCTGAGTAGAGAAAGTACGTCTGGTGCCTACATTCTCTCTCATCTCTGGCTGTGGAAACATTGTGACCAGCCTTCTCCCTCACACTCTTGTGGCCTTCCCCGCCACAAGGAACAAAATCCACCCTTCCTTTTTTCTTAAGTCGCTTCTGTCAGGCATTTTGTTACAGCCATGGAAAAGGAAAAGGTTTCCTTCATAGACCTGGTGAAGAGAGGTGGGTAAGCAACCTCTGCACCATTTTGGTCTAACCACAAAGAAAGGCAGGTTTTAGTTTACTGACTAACTTCAAGAATCAGGTTGTCTTAGGTGCCCTATGACATCCACTCAGTCATTTTATAAGATTCTATTTGTACTCATTATTTCCTTATTTGATTTGATATGTCAAGTGACACTGACTATGAAGAATTCCATCCCTTAGAGCCTGGCTCAGGGTAGAGAATGGTCCCTGAAGGTGTGCCAGGCCCTGGGAGGAAGAAGACACCGGAAAGCTATTTTCACAGCTCTCTGTTGGAATGCTTGCATTTGAACTTGCTAAGATCATGACTCAGGGGGAAGGAATTGTGAGGCAAGAAGGTTTCCAACCTAGCCAGTTTACATTGCCGTCTTTTCTTTAAACTCTGCCAGATTGAAATGTAAACAGTGCCTTAGCTCTCTGGAGAGGAGAGAGTCCATGCGGAGTCTCTCGCTCTCTGGATTTGTCCGTGCTTGTGGGTGCTGCTTTTTCAAATGGCTGCTGTATTTGTCTGCAGGACAAATAAATGAAAACAGCAGGGCATTTTGCATACAGGCCTGTGAGCCTGGCCCTGATGGGTATAGCTTCCAGAACCTTCTGGCAGTAACCTGTCTGAAAGCAGCAGGGAGAACAGCAAAATTCTTTGGCCACACTTCTTGATTTTTCCATTGGCTCTGCACCTCTGGCCCTTCTCCTTGCCACCAATTCCCAGCAGTCATCGGCTGGATGAGTACTTCTTCTTAGGATGCCAATGCTCCATTGAGGCTGGAAGCGCATGAGCCAAGCCTGGGGCCTGCTCCATCTCATCCTTCTTTCCGTAGCCCCAGAAATGAACTCCTGAAAGCAGGCGCACTCTCCAGCACTGCTTCTCCAGCAAAAGAAGACAGTAGCACACCTGGGCTCTGTGCAGAGAGGAGCAAAGCCAACAGCCCCACAGTGAAAAACCACACCAAAGACACGGGATAGGAAGCGGGTGAAGGGCTGGAGGAGGAGGGGTTAGGAACATGATACTGGCATTGATGGCAATAATGAGAACTAACAAAAGAAGGCTTCTATGTTCACAGAGAGCTTTAAGATGCACCATTTCAATGACTACTCACAGCACCCAGGAGGGCTGTCAGAGGGACTTTTCCTAACAATGGCACCTCAGGGACACTGGTTCCCTTGCTAAACAATAACTGATTAAACCTTTGAAGCCAGAACTCTGTGTCTCATTCCCAAAGCTAGGGCTTAGAACAAGGGGCAGGCTGCCTCATGCAAACCCGAACTAGTGACTTAACAGAGGCAGCTCTGCTGTCACTCAAGGGAGGGGACAACCTTGTGAAAAGGAGTCAGGATTCTCCACTGCAGAGAAGAGACAGGCTGGGCAAAGCTCAGCAAGTTGCTTCGGGTCACGTAGCTAGAAAAAGTGGAGCTGGAATTTGATCTCCAGTCTGCCTGACGCCAAAGAGCAGAGCAAGACCAGCCCTGCAGTCCTGGCAAGAGCCTGTGTCTCCTGCCCTGCTCCTACTAGGGATGAAAATACCCTGCCCAAGCCCGGTGCCTGGGTGGGAATTCCAGCTGAGCCACCTCCTAGCTTTGTGGCCTGTCCAAGTCAGCTTACCTCTCTGATCCGTAAAATGAAGAAGCCAGAATTAAAATCTAGATAAAATTTCAACACATGTACATGCAGTGTGTGCATAACTGAATCTTTGCACAAGGCGTGGAGCTTCACAAGGGACAGGGAAGTACCACCCCTAGGCAGAGAGCAGAACAACACACACACACGGAGGCCTGTGGGCAGTTGCCATTTGGAATAGGCAGATGTTAACAGAAATGAATCTGATACTCTACCCTGAGTATCCATCCCCAGACCACCCTTGCCCTCAAAGGCCAATAGAATAGACTGCAGGCAGCTGCTGAGCCCTAGGTGAACAGTATTTCCTAAAATAGGTGCTTAGTGACAGAATAAGGATCCAGGCTTGGCTTCCCAGAAAACACAGGATGACAGCCCTGGCTGTGTCCCGCAACATCCGCTCCCAGGAGCCATTTTTCCTGTCCCTTATAACCCTCATTTACATCTCCATTCCCATATCTTCTTGTTTTCCCTACAAAAATCAGCCTACAAGTTGATTCTTTCAAATTACTGAATACACTAAAAATAATTCATTTCTTTACCAAAATGTCTCCTGAGCACCTACTGTGTGCCAGGACAATTTAGAAAAGAAGGACGCGTGTGTGAGCTCTCTAGGACCCTGAAGGGAGGTAGAGCACAGAGCCTGAGACATGCTGTCCCCCTGCTGTGGGTCATCTCACTAGGACTAAACAATCATTCCCTGTGTTCCCATATTTTACATCTGTGACTGACTGGCTTCCTGGCCTTTCTTTAGTCATCAACATTTTCAATTTTTCATAAATCTAAATTAAATCCCTTTGAAGACTGCATCATGGTTCTATCTCATTTTAAGAAAGAAAACACCAGAGAATTCCCAAAGTGCTGTTTTTAATCGCCTCGCTTTCCTATGTTGTTGCAGGCAACACCTTCGTGGCCGCCGCCGCCGCCGCTGCCGCAGCAGCAGCAGCATTACACACCATGAAGGCACACCTCTCAGAACACTGACAGCAGTCTGTCATTTGGGCAGCTCTGTTCTTCCCATCTTCCACTTCTTTGGAGAAATTCAAAACAGCAAACGGGAAGTCCAGGGGTGGGGCTTTCTTCTGGAAAAAGCCTTCTAAAGGACTCTCAAGGTTCATGCTCTGTGGGGCACAGAGCTCAGAAGAGTGCTGGGAATTTAACAGCAGCAAGATGGCTTCCCTGGCATCTTGCTCTAAGTAGGAACTGCATGGGGAGGCAAGTGTGTGAGGTGTCTGGCCACACTGTCTCTTGCAGTCAGGAAGAAAAGAGGGGGCAGGAGTGGAGCCTGACTATCAAATCTCAACACCTACCGCTGTGACTCACTTCCTTCAGCAAGGTTCTATGCTGGAAGGTCCACAGCCTTCCCTAAACAACATCCAGCTGAGGACCAAGCGCTCAGACATCTGAGCCTGTCAGAGGGGGCAGGTTTCTCACATCTAAACCACAGGGCACCTGTGTTCTAGAGAGAAGAGAGCAGTCATATGACCCTGTACGCATTTGGTGAGAGAAAGAGCTAAACATGGCCCAAACCACTATGGTTTGTAAGGAGCAATGGAACTGTCAAAAGCGATTTTGTGGTGTACAAAGCTGAAAAGAGGCTACCAGATGATCAGCCAGGTGTGTGTGTTAAATAAGACCCAAGCCAGTGGGAGCTGCCTGGACTGACAGGCAGGGAAAGAAGGCTGCTCCACAAGATGGCGTTTTTCTTTACAAATGTACACAGATGAGTAGGATCTGAACTGGGTGACAGAAGATCCAGTTTGGGTTCCCACATTAAACAGCTAAGTGGGGGTCAGGAAGATGGCTCAGTGGTAAAGGCACATGATGCCAAGCCTAAAGACCTGAGTTTGATCCCTCGTGGTGAAAGGCCAGAACAGACTCCCATCTCTCCACATGCATTCCATGGCATACACACAGCTCCATGTGCACACAAAATAAATAAACATGGAATAAATAAGGAGCTAAATAATCTTGGGTAAATTGCTTCAACTCTCTGGGTGCTGTTCTCTCAGCTCTAAGTTCTGGTATTCTGAGGTGAAATCTGGCAGCACTGTTAACCATCACAGGCTGCCGTAGTCATGGAGTCTTCTCTCTGCTGTTCTTTGCAGAAGGATTTCCCTCCATTGCATTGGTGCCATCTGGGGTTGTGACTGTCCACCCAACTTTGTTCTGTGCCAGTTTTAACCCTACTGGGAACCTTCAGATCAACATTCAGTAAAATGGTGGTTTGAGTCTTTAATCCCAGCACTCAGGAGGCAGAGGCCAGCTTGGTCTACAGAGCGAGTTCCAGGACAGCCAGGGCTACACAGAGAAACCCTGTCTGTGGGGTGGGGGGCTCTTGCTTCAGCATGGCTGTGTTCACACACCCCTTGTCCTTCTGATGACTTGCTCTGGACATGGCTGTGTTCACACCTCCACAGAGCTAGATCTGCTCTGTTCTTACAACCCCATGTGGAAAACTTTCTAGACTTTTCATTACACTTCTGATAAGACACATCAAGAGTGGAAGCCTCTTTAAAGAACAAGAATTATGGGAGTTTCTGAATTTCTTGTGGTGGAATTCCAACTTCACATTGTCCAGGTGTGACTTGTTTACTCATTCATTCATTTCTGAACCCAAAATATTTTATTTATAAAACTATTTTTAAAAGTTTCTGAGAACTTCATACAAGAACACTTACTATATTTACATCAGTTCCATCCCCCCACCAACTCCTCCTGTTTCCCACACATGCTCCCTCATCTCTGTTCTGTCTTCAACAGACATCAAATTCAAGTTCAGGCTCCCCAGAGTTGAGCTTTAAATGTACCCATCAAGGTTATAATCAATTACATCCAGACAATAGGTCTGGTCCAAGGTCAACAAATATCCTAGAGCCAGGTAGGGGTCAACTGGCATGCATTCAAGGGGACACACTTAAAACATAGTGAACTAAACAGATAGATGCCCTAAAATGTCAATCCTGTAGCCTATGCAGCATTCAGGGATAAACCTCTCGTGACATGCCATCTCCTTTGCCTAAAGCCCCACCCCTGACTTTGTCCCGCACTGTCCTCCTCAGACACCTTCCCCAGGATCCACCTGACTCTCCAAGGCCAGTTCTAAGAACTGCAAGCCTTTGTAGCGTCCTCACTGCCCATGTCTGTTTCTTCTTCCCTGCCCATTTGGAAGTCCTTGAAGGCTGAAACCATGTTCAACTCAGCTTTGGATGTCCACAAAATTCAATACAATATTTAACTAATGATCGAGAAATAAGTGATTTCTCAGAGAAGATGCTTCTTCCTCTGCTGACATCTAATGGTTTCTGCATTGCCAGTTAGCTCATCCACTTTTACTTTTCAAAGAGAAACTCTTCTTGTCTTTTGCCTCACAGTTCATCATGGTGAGGAAGTGCTAGAGGCAGGAGCTTGGAGTAGTTGTTCACAGGGTGTTCTCAGCCAGGAAGAAAGGAATGATGATTGCTTGCTTCCTCCTTTTTAGTTTGTGATCTAAGCCCCCCAAATGATACCATCCACAGTTGATCTCATCTACATAACCCCGCCCCCAGACACACCCAGAGCCTTGTCTCCCAGGTGGTTCTAGATCTCCTCAAGTTCACAATTAATATTAACCGTCATGCTCTGTCAGAGTAATGACTGCAAGATAAAGCCACGTCCATGACACAGACTCCAAGGAAACTTTAATAAGCTGCCCACAAAGTTGTAATAGTGTTTAAGAATAACCTAAAGGGACAATATGGTGTCCCCAGGAATGCCTCAGCGGAGAGCCTTAATTACCCTGTGAAGGCTGGAGGGGTGAGAAGGAGACTCTCCAGAGCCACTTAACAGGGGTCTTAGAAGGTGGGCCCGTCTTCAGTGACCCAACAGGGATGAAGCCAGAAAAAACACCCCAAGCTTATTTTCCTCTCACTATGGACACTTGCCAAAACAAACAGGAAGACAGAGGGCAAAGTGAGTTCATGGGTAAAGCTCACTCGGGTCAGCTCTCCAGGCTGACTAGAGAGGGTGGGGCTTAGTTATGACAAGCAGACAGGCCTCTCTCACCTACTTCTTAATTTATAGACCCTGGTCATGCAGCTGTCCAGAACCAAAAACAAGGGCATGGAGGAGAGATTCCACTTGGGAAATCAGCCTGGTTGTAACTTCTCCCAAATGAACTTTGTGTAAAAATTACTAGAGTCCAAGGCCAACAGACAGGTCTATTACTACACACACTACTACAGCAGCCATCTACTGTCCACCGTGATGAGGAAGGCATGCTGCCAGAGTGTGAGGAAGCTAGGCACATGGCATCTGCACTCAGGAAACAGAGAGGTGGATGCTATGCTCAGATCTCCTTTTCTTCTCTATTATTTAGTCCAGGACCTCGGCCAAGGGACTGGAGCAACCCACACTCAGGCTGGGTCTTTCCTCCTCAATTAAGCCTCCCTGGCAATGACCTCATAGACGAGTTCAGATGTTTGTTTCCTGGGTGAAGTTAAACTCTATCAAGCTGGCAATCAAGACTAACTACAGGATGGAATAAACCGTGCAGACTGCGTGAGGATCAGGAGACCCGCAGTAGAGCCCTAACTCTGAAACTTACATCTAGCTCAGTTACTTTGGATAAGACCTTCCACCTGCCTGGAGCCCAATTCCCTTCCACTGCGAAACGCCAGTTGCCTCTCCCCACCCTGCCATCCAGCATCCCTTGCTGCAGAGGATGGGCAAATGTCACCTTGCAGGTGCACTGTAGCATCCGGCCTGGGTCTTCGCTTGAATCCTGGAGCAAAGGAAGGTGAAGTTTTAGGGTCAGACATCATGTTTCTTCCGGTCACTTCTCCACTCAGTATGGTGCAATATTTTTCCTATTGCCAATGCACATTTCTTTTCTTTTTTTTAAGCATTCTTTTTTTTTTAAAGATTTATTTATTTATTATGTATACAGAGGAGGGTGCCATCTCTCATTGCAGATGGTTGTGAGCCACCATGTGGGTGCTGGGAATTGAACTCGGGACCTCTGGAAGAGCATTCAGTGCTCTTAACCTCTGAGCCATCTCTCCAGCCCAACATTTCTTTACTTAATGTTCTTTCATTTTTATTCTGATTCCTTAAAATAATTCAGAATAAACCACAAATAGAAGAATATACAAGGCAAATTAAAAAAAAATGATTCACAGTTATGTGTCAGGTTTTGAGATCTGTTATCACAGTGTCTGCTTCCGGAAACCAAGCTGGCTTCAAACTTACTGTGTAGCTCAGGCTGCCCTCAAACTGATGGTGATCCTCTGGCCTCAGCCAAGTAAGTGCCAGGGTCACAAACACAAGGCATGACACGCAGATGAATCACTTCTGATTTTCATAGCAACCCTGGGAGACGGGTTTTGTTACAGCTCTGTTTGCCACCAAAGAGCCAGGCACAAGCAACGCGGCTTGCTGCTGACTGATGCTAGAGCCACGACCTGCTCTTCTCGGGCTGAGCACAAAGTCCGCGCTCTTTCCTCGTCTGCTCTGCGCACAGCACTCAGTTTAGGTGCTCTCAATGAGCATTTGGTTCCACACTTTTGCCTCGCTTGTCTGCACCCAGCAGTGACCCTCATGAGAGCTGTCTCAGTCCATACCTGCTTCCTGCTCCTGTCCCCAAAGGATACCCCAAGCCCCTCACTCCAGCACACCACCATGCCAGTGATCTAAGTGACAGAAGACTATTGATTGCTGGGCCCAGGTACCACTTGGCACCTCTCAGAATGGCATCACCGGCTTTTTAGGAACAGACCCCTCTGAAAGCTCCAGTCCTCTGAGCACAGATGGAAAATTGAGGGAAGCCTGGAAAGTCGTGATTCCTTTGTTAAAGGACAAAATGGCGGCAAGGCCGCTGACAGCTGCTTCCTTTCTTGTCCGAACTGGTTGAAATACACAGAGCACTAACATAGAAATATTGCCGGGGTGACAGATATAAACTAAGAAAAAGAAAAGATGAAGTGGCTAAGGACAGAAGATATTAAGAAAATGGGTTGGACGGCTCTAAGAAAACTTCTGGAAAAAATAATCTGGTGGCGATGCACCAGGAACAGCTCTGGTGCCACAGCTCATTGCCGGCATCAGCTACTCTGAACCTTGATGGCTTAAGAGTTGCACAGTTCAAATCTAAGACTTAGATCTCTTTTACCAGTCATCCACATGTCAGTCAGCATCATTGCTTCTGCCACCAAGAGCGTTCTGTGATGACTGGTGATATCCACCTGAGTGACAGGAGTTCCCTCTCTACCCACATGCCCCATTTCTGGGAGTCTTTAAAAGAGTCTCCACATATCTACAAACAAATCTGCCAGCCTCAGTGTCCACACTTCTCAGCGCCCAGCAATTCCTCTTATTGTTGCCACTGTCTACAAGTCAGTACAAACTTTACCTGCACATCTTAAGAACACCAGAGGCCATGCCAAGCCATTGCGCTTTGAGCTTTCCCACAGCACGTTACATATTGTCACCCACACTCCTGAAAATGTCTGCATTGCTTGGGCCCTCAGGGCCTGCCCTAAGTAGCAGCCCTTAGGTCTATGTCTACCCAGAAGCTGAAGTGCTGAGATCCAGGACATTGTGACTACTGAATGATGCAACACACTGCAAACCTTCCCAGAGGAGGAAGAGGGCATTCCTTGATCTCTTTATTAAGCAGGGTTCTCTGAAGAAACAAAACTGGCAGAACACTTGTATATATATATATATATATATATATATATATATATATATATATAATAAAAGAAGGTTTACTAGATGGCTTGTAGCAGTGGTTCTCAACCTGTGGGTTATGATTCCTTTGGGAAACCTCTATCTCTATTTAATTATATATTACTACTGTAAAAAAAATTTTGCATTACATTCATTACGTAGCAAAATTACAGTTATGAAATAGCAATGAAAATAATTTTATGGTTGGGGGGGTCACCACAACATGAGGTGTATTAAAGCATTGCAGCATTAGGAAGGCTAAAAACACTGGCTTATAGGATAGGGGTTATGTCTTCCAATAAAGGCCTCTGTGTGCCAACAGGCTGGGAACCCAGTATCTGCCCAGTGCTCGGCAGTTCCAATCTGGCACTAAAGGTCTGGAAAACTCAAGGACACTTTCCAGGCTTCAGCCTATATTGGAAACACAAAGAGGCTGGAGTCTGCAGTCAGCAGAGGAAGGCAGTGGCAGCAGCTGCCACCACCGTAGACACTTGTTCAGGAAGACATGCAGGTAACACGCTTTTGTTTTTTGTTTTTTTTCCTGAGATATATTTCTATTTACACTGCCATTAGAAAGTGCCATCCACTGTGAGGGTGAGTCTTGTCCTCTCAGCTAATCCTCTGCAGAAACCCCCTCAGAAAACCCTCATGTATAATCAGGGGTGTGTCTCCTAGGTGATTCCAAACCCCTGTCAAGTTGGCAATCAAAACCAACCATCGCACTCTGCATTAAGTAACTGTTACCTGTCATTTATTTGCAAAAATTATATGTTAGTCCTTGGCCAGTGTTACCTTTAGAGATGTAAAAGTTAGAACAACGAATTTTAAGGTTTTTATTTACTTAGCATATCCAATGGCTGCACCCAACATTCCTACTGGAATATTAGTAGTTCATGACAGTGAGTGACTCTCTGCTGAAGACATCACTCTCTGTGGAGATGGGGAAGGTGAGCTCTCACTTATGGATGCCTCCAAAGCAATTCTAGTAAGAAAGACAACTCCTCTCTAGACTGGCCACCTCTTCCCACCCTCAGAGTACTAACAACCATGTTTTCTCAGGTCAAAAGACCTATTTCAAGGAGACACAATGAGTTCTCCATCAATGGAAAACAAAGCCAACAGGCACAGAGTCCTGGCCCAGCACAGCCCCCCGCCTTGCTATAAACACCTTCATGTGTTTGAGAAAACCCCACCTTTTCTCACTAGAAGCAGCAGACAGTAGCACCCAAGCTCCATCCACTGCCACACACGGTGTGCACCCAGTCTGTGCTTAAAAGCACCATGAAGAAGGAGCAGACACTGTCACAAATATCTCTCTTGCCACAAGAACCATCATTTTAGATGACCAGCAATCTCAAAGATTCTAATTCTGGCCATTGTTTCCTGACTCTGAATCGATCCTGCAGAGGTTTCCAGCCTTGGGTGCCCTCCCTTCTCATAGGACAATGCACGGTCACTCACAACACTCAGAAGCGAGGAGACTGCTCCATCAATCAAGTAATGACCCTCACCAGGAGTGCTTACTCCGAAATGCACATTGTGCTCTGAAGTGGGAAGATGCCATCTCCTTCTTGGCTCCTTCTTGGTGTCTGACCTCACACTCTATATCATGAAAACGTCTAGCCTGAATCATAGACTCCATTTAGGCCAGCACCGTCTTCAAACTTATAAAGAATGTCATCACATTTCTCTCAAGTCCTTCGCTATACTGCATTGTGCCTTTGCTACTGTATTACCAATGTGCTCCTGGGAAGCTGATTACAGAGAAGAGGGGAAGAAATAATTCTACCCACACTCAGAAAATTAAAGCATCTTGGGAAGGGAACAAGCTTCAGACTTGGGACAGTGTGTAAATCCTACCTAGGCCACTCCAGCTAAGTGGCTTCCCCGGCCTGCTTAGCTTCCCTATTGCTCTGCCGACTGGCACTTTATTACAGTTCTAGACACTGAATAGAGATAAGCCTTGCAGAGTTGCCAGGAACTGTGACTGACATAGCAAGGGCTCAGACACAGCATAGAGACCAGAAGAAGGGTGACAGAGGACGGCTCTTCAAGGAAAGGGTGGTTGGTTTCAACTCCGGAAAAAGATAGCATCTAAGCTGATCTGGGGTGCTAACAAGGAGCACCCCCATGGCAGCTCACAGCTGTCTGTAACTCCAGTTCTAGGGGATCTGACACCATCATACAGACGTACATGCAGGCAAAACACAAATGCACTAAAAATACATACTTACATACATACATACATACATATTGACCAAAAAGATAACTGAACAAAACAGAGGGAGTGATAAAAAGAGGGGGGAAAGGTTTGACACATAGAAAGTGTACCATAGGTGGTATATTTTATATAAAAAGGAAATAGCACCCCACACCAATGATGGTACTACTGGGTGTGATGGAGACACTGCAGAGGAGCAAGGAAAAGACCCAAGCTGTGGTGGCTAAGAGAACTGCAGAAACTTAGAAGAGGCTAGGTAGGGAGGGTGTGGCATCACTCAGGTCCCCAGGGAGGGTTAGAAAGTGTGAACCACTGAACCCAGGCCAGCTGACCTTGCTGCCTTCAGAGAGACAATGTCAACTGTGAGCCAGAAGCAAAGCCACAGGTGAAAGCCTGCCTTTTTGAGAGTAAATGGGGAGCAGATGGTAGGAGGGCATATGAGCCAGGCAGCAGCTTCTCTGGGAGGTGAGGACGAGCCGAAACTATTCAGCCCCGAGGCTATGGTGCCCTGTGGGTGTGGCGTGCTCCAGCTGCTGACAGCTTAAAGGCAGCCAGTCAGACAGTCAGGGAGCAGGCTAAGCAGGAGTGTCAGCATGTCTGTAAACACAGTGCCCAGCCTGCATCATCAGACATGGTTGGAGAAGCCAGAGGGAGAGGCACCAGGGCTCAGCACCTGCTGCTCAGAACAGAAAGCTGGACTTCCTAGGGCTGATTTTGGGAGGCAATGAAGGGTCCAGACAGAGAAATAGAAGAAAACACAGAGTTGGGCAGAACTGAGACCTGTGTGTGTGTGTGTGTGTGTGTGTGTGTGTGTGTGTGTGTGTGT